>RCUC01124899.1:0-87826 GCA_003697995.1 Taxidea taxus jeffersonii | reverse complement strand
GGGGGGGGGGAAGCAGGCTCCCCACCGAGCAGAGAGCCAGATGCGGGGCTCGATCCCAGGACCCTGAGATCATGACCTGAGCTGAAGGTAGATGCCTAACCCATGAGCCACCCAGGTGTCCCATAAAGCAGTCATTTCTAATCTAAGGTCTGTGGAGAAAGTTTAGAAAGTTGCTGAACTTGGATGGCCTGAAAAGAGTCTTTGTTTTCACTAATCTTATAACTGATAAGATTACATTCAATTATAAATGTTAGAAATAAACTATAGTAGTATTAGCTATATGAATGACTACACAATAGAAATTAGAAATAGAAATAGAAATATACAGATATTCTTATATCCCATTATAGTTTTTGCCTGCATTTTATATATTTCGCATATCTTATTTATGTTCATTCCTTCTTTAAAATTAGTCATTAGTGGATCTACTTGATCTTGTTATGTATTAATAAAATAAGTAAATTATTAAGTAAATAAGTAAATATTATGGTATTGTAAGTTTTTTATATTTTGATAAATTTGACTGGATTACTTTTCTGTTATTCATTTATATTTTATTTTATGCCTTTAAAAACACTATTCTGAGAAAAGGGGTTCACAGGCTTTATCAGATTGCTGAGGGGCTCGTGACACACAAAAGATTCTGAACCCTGTCCTAAAGAGACAAGTGCCTACAAAGGAATATGTGATTATTAATATAAACTATTTTATCTTGGATGCCCAGCTACACCTTTCTCTGTTTTTGTCCATTAAAATTTGCTTCTTAATATGTAGTTTATGTCTCTATAAGGTATTTGGAAAAGGGGCTGTTTTGATTTTCATTGACCCATGAGTTCAGATGGCATTAAAAAAAGAAGTCTGGAAATTAGATTTACTTATCAAGAATAACCCTTCCTGTTTCTTTAGGTTAACTGAAGTTTCAGGACTTAAGCATTTCTGTTAAGTCGCTTTGCTAACTTACTGTTTTTATATGAGGTTGTCAGGATGCTGAAACCCAGTGATGTTGAAGCAGTCATAGGTTCAAGTTCCCTAGGATGGTTGCGATATGAAACTCAGTTTTATGTTAATTTTTTATGTTATGTTTTATGTTAATTATGTTAAAGCCTTTCAGGGTCATTTTCTCCCCATGGACATTATCACCTAGCACCTTCCCCACTGCTGCCCTTGGACTGACTTTGTGTGGTGCATTTGACTTTGTCATTGGCAGGTCCCTGATAGCTCTGTTCCTCTGGGTCAGCAGTCGGGGCTGGGCAGAGAGACAGAGCCTTGAGGTCAAGTTTCTTGCCTTGGACACCTTGGAACACCGGTAGTGTTAAAGCTCCAGTGCCAGTTCTTGCTTAACTGACCTGAACTTGATACTTCAGTTTTATGTTGCCTAAAGCAAGTCTGCTAAGTTGCTCTAAAAACTTAAATAAAGTATGAAGTACTCAATTTTCGGTGCAATAGATTCCTAATCCTTTTGATGCAATTCTTCATGGTGCATTAGAAGCTCCCATGGATCCTGAGGGAAGGTTGTTTGGAAGCATGACTGAATTTTCCATAGTTTTTTGTGGGGGGGAGGTGGGGAGTTGATTTAGGGGTGGCATTTAATCCATGAAAACAACAGCTAGCTTCTGTTGACCTGCCTACGTTGTCCTCCTTACATTTTTATGCTTGTATTTACTATATTCCTGATGGGTGGTTGTTCCTCTGTAAGAATACCTTTAGTGACTGCGAATCTTTTCCTTAGTGAAACAGTCCAGTTCTCTGTTAATAATATCAAGGAGAGTCATAACATTTATTAGGGGCTTCCTGTATGCTAGGCTCTTATATGGAGGACTTTATATTTAGTAAATGCATTCTGACAACAATCCTATGAATGGTAGATACTATCAGTAACATCATTTCAGAGATGGGAAACTAAGACTCACAGAGGTAAAATTAACTTGCTCACGGTCCCAGGCAGTATGTGGCAGAGTTGGAATTTGAACAAATGCAACCTGACTTCAGAGCTCTTAGATCTGGTTTTCTTAATTCTGCCTATTGGATTAAAGCAATTTCAGAAATGCTTCAGTTAAGCTGTAAGGGTAGTTAACTAGTAGGATCTGATGTGTTACATTAATTTACCATGTAAACAGCTGTGAAGCCAAACAAGCAGTCTTCAGTTGACCTTGTTATGTTATTATTTGAATATTCTGAATGTACATTTTTAGCGTTGTTTCTTTTTTGTGTGTGTTTATAGGGATGCTTCCTTTGGAAATTGCACTTACAATCTCACCATCCTCGACTGTTTGCAGGGAATCAGAAAGGTAATAATAATTCTCCTTGCTATAGTTGGTGCAGACATTTCAAAATATGAAAAAGGAATAATGTCAGTATCCTTGCTTGTCACTGGAGAGAAGACAGGCAGTTAGCAGAAGGCTTTCCACTTCTTGATGGAATGATTGATGTGTAAAACCATCAGGCAAATTGAGGAGTGTCTGGGGTAACTCTGTAACTCCCAATTGAAGTAGAGGGGGTTTCCCTCCCTTATTTAAATTATTCCTCTTCTTGGGCAGTTGTATGACTTCTGTCTGTCTCTGTGCCTGTGACATTGCTTCGTCACTGGGTCAGCTTCCTTATCAAGCCAGCACTTGGTGTGGGAGAGATAGGAAGCCACTGCACACCTCTGTTAGTGTGGAGGAGAACATTTCCATGTTGGTTTCCTACCTGGATATTGTTACAGGCCAGTAAAGAAGTAAGTAGGCCAGATATTATTATCTCATTATTATAGATGAGGAAACAACCCCAGGGAGGTTAAGTCACTCTTAGGGCCACAGAGAGCTATTAGCAGGGCTAATTCTAACTCACATTCCTTTATCAATTTGGAGCTTTGTAACATCCTATCAGGGCATCTTATAAATCAATGGTTTGTCAAAGTGTGGGGCTCGCTAGAGATGCAAATTCTCAGCCCTCCTCCGAGACCGACGGAACCAAAAATTATGGGAGTGGGGCTGTGCAGTCTGTGTTTGACACTCTGGGTGACTTGATGCACTTTTACAGTTTGGAGGCATAGTTATTTAGTTATTCATATGTATAATGGAGAAGTGAATCTAAAATATTTTTGAGAACTTTTAGAACATGTTATAGAAGCATTGATTTACTGAGAAGTCATGCATGCTATACTGTGAAGTTCTTTTTTAAAATATTTTTAAAGATTTTATTTATTTATTTGAGAGAGAGAGAGAGAGCATGAGTAGGGAGAGGGTCAGAGGGAGAAGCAGATTCCCTGCTGAGCAGGGAGCCCTATGCAGAGCTCGATCCTCAGACCCCGGAATCATGACCTGAACTGAAGGCAGACACTTAACCCACCGAGGCACCTAGGCCCCCCTATAGTGTGAAATTCTAATGAAGTTTCAAAGTACATCATTCCATCTTGAACATATAGCCATGATGTATCACTCAGGAATGTACATGTTGCACAGCCTGTGAGCAAGGGTCATTATGGACTATAGATACGCTAGGAGCATGATTCTTATTCTAGTTTCTTTTCTCTGATGTAATGTAAGACTGATTTTGTTACATTTTAAGTTGAGAAAATTGCTATGATCAGTATGCTAATTTTATGTATGTTTGTTTTTGGCTTCGATATTTCATTTACAAATGAATTTAAACTCTGTAAAAGTTTAAAATAGTTTTAAGTATTTTTCTTTCCACTTAAAGACTGTCAGAATACTGTAGCTCACCCCGTAAGTAATGTCTCCATCCTAGACTTCTAGTAGCACAAGTTAAGAACACTTATGGAGAGATTATCCAATATATAATCCACAACTATAGCATTAAAAAAGCATGCCCGAGGGGGGGGAAATGTAATTTATTTACTGTTATTGTTGTTGTTATTATTTTTGCCTATTTTGCCATCTGGTACAGGCTGTTTCTTTTTATAAATGTATGAAGTTCAGAAAGAGTTCACATTGGAATATCCCTGCCTGTTATGGTAACTTGGTAACTGGATATAGAAATTTATGACATCCTTCCTGTTAGAGAGGAAAGGTGTGACTTTGTTCATGGATAAGGTCTTCTGTAAATTTCTTGTTTGATTAAGAGCTGGGGCTTCTTTTACCCAAATGTAGATTAGATTTTAGAAGATCTGACAGATGTTCAACATGTCCTTAAGCAACTGTGAGACACATTATCCCCCTCCACACTTCCATAAACCCCTGTGTTCTGGGCAGTTGCGTGGCAATGAGGACCATACTCTAAGAGTACAGACAGAGTATGGCTGCATTTTTGCCTCGTTTGGAAGCGTATCTTTCTGATTTTGTTGCATTGGCATTATCATAAGCATGGTTTACCTGGCTGTGAACCACCCACAAAAACACACGCAAACACACACCTCAAATGAAGAAATAAGGAAGGAAGGTTATAGTCCCGGCTCTATTTTTCTCACTTCTTTCCTGGGAATGGTGCAGATGGATCTACTAAGTTGCTTTGTTTAAAGGTGAGATAATTTAAATAACTTGCTTTGCTTATAATACTAGGGGTTGACTAACTCAGCGGTGTCAGGATTTATCATTTATAAGAATCACCTAGAAAGCATATTAAACGTGTTGATCCTATCCCCAGAGAATCACATTTAGTAGTTCTGGGATATGGGGTTTAGGACTCTGTATTTTAAATCTAAATTACTGAGGTGCTTCTGTTGCAGAGGTGATTTGTGTTCTGCATTTTAGAAAACGTTGGTCTCGAACGTATTTTTGAAGATAGATGTCCTGGAGCTTGGCTTCATAGTTTCTTCAATTTTTAGTGGCCTGAATATGTAACTTTTAAAAAAGTAACAGTGGTTTTGTATTCTATTACAATCTGTACAGCTTCATGACTTATAAAATAAAAGACTGTCCTCTTCAAAATATTATATCTGAGCAAGCTGGATAATCTTTAAAAGTTCTAAGTCATTAGTTATAAAAAAGAGTAATGAATGTGTTCTTTGTGTTGTTAAAAATTACCAGCTCTTCCTCTAAACTGTAAGAGCAGACAAGTATACTTTTACTCTGTCAGTAACTATGACCATAAAACAAATGCTCTTGAGAAGTTTTAGGAACAAAGAAGGGCCTATGAAGTAAAAGTGCCCTTTTTGCTAAGTATCTCATTAATGATCAAAGGAAAACAAAACCTCCCAAGAATAATTGATTTTTCTTCTCCTATCTGAAAAGTTAATTACTGTTGTATATCCTATCATAGTTTGATATGAATTAATTGCCTTGTTCCCAATAGGTTTTAACTCTACATTTGCTAGTATGTTCCATTTTATATACATAATTAATTTACTATATACAAAACTAATGTAAATAAGGACTCTAGATATATTTTGTGGGACAAATTTTCATGCTTTTCTAAGTGTTAAGTCCCACTTGTGAGAAAGTTTCAATGCACAAATACCAATGTTAGAAGGTGATTTCTAGATAAGCATTTTAAATGAAAAGTTTCAAGCTTTTCAAACTTCAGATTAGCGAGAATCATTTGTGAGCAGGAATTCTAGGAATGGCTAGAGGACTTACCAATTTGGTGTGGAAAAACTAATTCAAATTCTGCTTCTAGGGATTACAACATGGATTTTTTGACTTTGAAACATTTGATGTGGATGAATATGAACATTATGAGGTTTGTACATTTTAATTTTTTACAAGATATAATTTCATTTAATTAAAATCCCCTGTGCTCCTTCCCTCCCTGCCCCCAACACTCAGGTATTGCAGACTGAGTGGCTTCTTTTTTTTTTTTTTTTTTTTTTTTTTTTGACTGAGTGGCTTTTAAAGTAAAAGCATTCTGGAATTTTCTAAAGCTGTCAGTTTTGTCCTTTCAGCTTTGGTTATTGCCTTTGAACCAGGAATACCAGAATTTTAGTTTGGGAAAATGTCATTATCTATAATGTTCTTTCACTAGACTACTGTTAACAATTACTTTGCACATTTAATTTTAAGAAAAAATAATTTCAAAATATAGTTTGATAGTGCAACTGAGTTACTGTTATTTTAAAAATTCAGATTCTTTTTTTTTTTAAGATTTTATTTATTCATTTGATAGACAGAGATCACAAGTAGGCAGAGAGGTAGAGAGAGAGAGAGGAGGAAGCAGGCTGTCCGCAGAGCAGAGAGCCCGGTGCAGGGCTCGATCCCACGGCCCTGGGATCATGACCCGAGCCGAAGGCAGCAGCTTTAACCCACTGAGCCACCCAGGCGCCCCTCAGATTCTGTTTAAAACAAAACTTTACTTGTAATATTTTTGTTATATTTTAATATTTTTTGACTGCATAAATTTAATTTTTAAATATGGCTGAATTTACCTAGTTCTATGAGTTGGCTGAATTTTTTTTCCCATTGCATCACGGAGCTTTTGAATAATGTCTTGCCCATTCAGCGATGCAGAGTTTAGGCAAGGGCTGCCCCAGCTAGGTTGCTGTATAAGGAGATGTTGAAGAAACAGTTAACTTTTCTGGAAGATGAGAAGCCTGTAGAATGCGAGTAGGCCCAACATTCTATAGAAGTGAACTCACCTGTTGGGGTTCTCTAGAGGACTTGTGAAATGTATTACTACCCTTAGCAAGAGAGGGCAGCCCTTCCCCTTTGTGCTCTAGTTCAGGATCTCTGTTTGGATATCCTCCTTACAAGTTAAACTTAACCAGTCTGAAAAGAAACTGACCATCTTTCACTCCACTATGGTCTTCTGCTTCATTCATCTGTATTAATGGTACCACCTATCCTGCAGTTCATCCTGGCTCAAGAACAGGAATGCTTCTCTTTCCCTCCCTAATCTAACCAGTATTTGAATTCCTGGAGTGTGTTTTATCTTCCCTGTGCTCTCTGTTCTCACTTCCTTCCCTCTGGCTCAGGTGCCGTGCCCTCTCTTGTGGACTATGGGAAGCACTCTCTAACGAGCATGGGCCCTTCTTCTCCTGTTGGTCTGTCTTTCACCCACGTGACTGAGTGATCTTAGAACAGAACTCTCATCATTCTTGGCCCCAGACTGCATTATTCTGCAGAAATGGGGATGAACTCCTCTGTGCTGGCATTCTTAGCGTGGATGGGCTCCAGCCCACCTCATGAGCCTTGTCTCCTGTTTGCTCGCCATGCGCTGTCTGCATACCAGCCCCATGGAGCTGCGTGTTCACTGCTTCCCGAGTTTCCCCGTGTGCTGGCTGAGCTTCCTTTCTGCCAGATGCCCATCCCCTCTAGCATTTCCCCTCCTGTTTTGTGTGGGTCATATCTGCACAGAGCATTACTCTCTTGAGTATTTTCTCCCTTCAGTTTCATGTGTTACAATTTGTACTTTCCGTGTTTCCTGTATCTTGGTTTTATTTTTCTTACTGGATTGCAAATTCCTTGTGGATAGGACATGACTAAGTGGAAAAATATATACTGAATACTTGGATAGAAAGGTCTAATATCATAAAACTGCTATTTCTCCTCAAATTAATAAATGTAGTACAATTTATTAAAAATATTGAATAATTTTTTTAACCATAAAAGCATGGTTGTCATGGTATTTTTAGTAGTGGCAAAAGAATCCCCCCTCAAACTCCGCCCCCACCCCCAGCTAGAAACAGAGACTGTGCACTCATAAGGGAAGGTTGAATGACTTATAGTACATATACACCATGGAATGTTATGTGCTGATGTGAAAAAGTGAATTTGAGCTATACCACTTGTCTTGGAATGATTTCTATAATACATTGTTTAGAAGAAAAGATACAGATAAGTGCTCATAATATAATCTCCTCCTTTAATTAACAGTAATGAAATCCCATATATGTATATCATATATACCCATATATGTATTATTTGAGCAGAGCTGATTTCCTGTGATGCTAATAAAGCTGAAATTTTAGAGGACCCCTCCCCCACTTGTGTGGGCATCTTTTAAGGTCCTATACCCAATTTTGTATTCTTTTCTTAAAGTGGACTCCAAATTAGATGTTTCATGCTCCATGTATATGAGCATGGAGAAAATTATATGGCAAAATGCTAAGTCCATTTCCATTAAAAGAGATACTGGGGTGGACACTCAAGAGGAGGAGGAAGGAATAATATCATAATAAAAAGAAAAAATTAGTTGACATTTTACTTATTACTTCACCTTTTTAAAAATCTTAATGTTGATGCTGAGAGGTAGTTGGAAAAGCTGTTGAAAAACCTGAGACAGTACAGTTTAATTCTTGCAAACCAACCAACTGGTCAACTAAAAAAGTCTGTTGAGAATGTGGTCATACCCTTGCCTGAATAAACAAACAACTATAACAACACCCAGGTAATAATGGGAGGCAGGAGGCAACTGGTAAACATTTGAAAAGTTTTCTGTCAAATTACTTCCTTTCTGAGAATGATATATCCATTTTATCATAAAGCCCAGGGAAAGAAAATCACAAAGAGAAGTATGCTTTTTGGGGAGTGAGCATGTCATAAATGCTATTCAATGAATAAATAAAGGAACTCTCTTCCCGACAGTCTGTGGGCCTGATACTTTCTTGTCATAATTTTGCTCACCGTTCTCTGACCTGCCTTAGTGAGTTTGCACAATGGGTGAACTTGTGGGATAGCTAGAGACACATATTTCGCATTTTCCCACAAAGTCGGTATTCCAATGAAGACATCGTGGTTTTCAAAGTAAAATTTTATCATTGATAGCAAATTAGGAGACTGTAAGTCTTGGATTAGTGGGGAACATTTAGGATGAAGCTTTTTCAAGGCACTTCTTGGCAGAACTACATTTAATATATGATTTGGCTCAAGAAGAAGCCTATATTAATGAGACTGCATTTCTATGTGAGATTGAAGGGCAGTTTTATGACAAGAATGCCAAACGTTGTTAATGACAAGGTCAGCAGAACATGAGAAATACTCATTTTATAAAGTCTATGTATAGGTAAATCTCTGCCCATTCTGCAAAGGGTTATATCCATTTTCCTCCTGTGATTCATGGGTCTAGAGCAGTGCTGTCCAACAGAAATATAATGAGAATCATAGATACTTTAAACATTTTAGTAGCCACATTTAGAAAAAGTAAAAAGAAATGATAAAATTAATTTTAGGAGCGCCTGGGTAACTCAGTGGGTGAAGCCTCTGCCTTTAGCTCAGGTCATGATCTCAGGGTCCTGGGATGGAGCCTCGCATCGGGCTCTCTGCTCAGCAGAGAGGGAGCCTGCTTCCCTCTCTCTCTCTGTGCCTGCCTCTCTACTCACTTGTGATCTCTGTCAAATAAATAAAATATTAAAAAAAAATAATTTTAATATATTTTACTTAATCCAGTATTCCCCAAATATCATTTCAACATGTAATCAGTATAAAAATTATTAATGAAGTATTTTACATTTTTATTTTTGAACTAAGCCTTCAAATCTCAGCATGTAGTTTGCTCTATGGCACATCTCAGTTTGGATTAGTCACTTTTTTTTTTTTTTTTAAGTAGGCTCTACTCCCAGCATGAGGCCCAGTGTGGGGCTTGAACTCATGATCCTGAAATCAAGACCTAAGCTGAATCATTAGTTAGAAGCTTAACTGGCTGAGCTACCAGGTGCCCCTGGACTAGTCACATTTCAAGCGCTCAGTAGCTGCATGTACCTGGAGGCAGATTCTGTGGGGACCATGAACTATTGGAGTCCCTCAGAATGACATGAAGCCTGGGATAAACAGAACAGGTTATGTGGCCTTGCTTCAGGTGATCTAATTAGTCACATAAGAGTTAAAGCCCTGTCATATTTAGAGGGGCTGGGGTAAGATATCCCAGACTCTTGCTCTATTTTCATGGGACTTGCAGAATGGCCCACTAATTATTGATGAACAAAAGTATCTTCCAAAATGTGGTCTCTCAGGTTCTTTACCACACTATTGAACTGTGCATTCTTCACCTTGGTGCTGATCAAATAGATGTAATTCTGGCAGCTATGCCATGAAGGTCCCATAAAGTAACTGCAAGAAGGTGAAAAGTGGAAAGAGACCTTGGCCCTTGGGAACAGCAGGGAAGATGAAAGAGCTTGAATGTTGAAATTATGTTTCTGTGGGTATGTGAGGAGCCGAACCCTCACATACCCCTATATGGTAACTGCTCGTGTAGGATAATATTCTGCTTGTGAGACCCTGCAGTAGCATCCATACACAGAGTCCACCTTCAGTCAGCCTTTTTAAAACTCTTTTTAAAGTTTGAATGGTGCTGCTCTTAGGCATTATTTTGTCATTATTCCTCAAAGAGAACTTGAAGTTGTGTCTTTTGTTTGTTATTTGGGTGTCTCTGAGGGGCTTTCTATTGTTGACCGTAAGTCTGCCATCTTTGATGATGTCTCTATGTTGGCCACACACAGACTCCCAGAGCAGCATCCTGTCCCCAGGAGAGGGGAGGAGCAGAGAGGGGCAAAGAAACAAGCTTCAGGGGCAGCATGTGGAGATTTATTACCCCATCGAGAATTTGGCCCATGTGATTGTAAGAAGTTGCCTTAAATACTCTTTTGGGGATTAGATAGAGCTTCAAGTTTACATAACACCTGCTTCAAAAATGAAGAAATTACATTGACATCATGCTTGGACTTATTTTATATCTTCCACTATCTTTTTTTCCCCCCTGTGAATCATTTCTTTTTTGAGAAAAGAAAAAAAAAGGTGCTTTCTGTGAAGTAGCATTGTCAGTGTGAGGATAGTTCCCAGGATTATTGACTTGACACTTTGCTTTCACAAGCTGCCAACCCGGGGCCGCTTTACCAGTGGTTACTTGATGGGTGCGGTTAGAGTTGCCCCTGGTTACCGCAGGCCGGTGCTGGACGGACGGGTTACTGCCTGCTTGAGCGTGGAGACACAGTGCGTGGCCTTCTCTTGTTTCTCTCATCAAGGCGCACGTGGAAAAGGATAATATTTGCTCAGCACCCTGTGATTATAGCTCACAGCTGTCGGTGACTGGCCTGGGGCCTCTGGCTGCCCTGGTCCCTGCCCAGGCAAATCCATTCAGTTTCACTGGGTGGGAAGCTTTGTCCAACAGAAATAATGATGTACAGATCAACCTTTGTTATGTGAGGGTCAGGAAGCTATATTACACTCTTTATGGCCTCAACTTTTCAGTTTGTTTATTTTATTTTAATTTTTTAAAGATCAGTTTGTTTATTGAACAGATGTTTATTAAATACCTCCTGTTTTCTCAGTATATTTGCTAGGTCTAATACTTTCTTTTTTTTCTCCTTAAGAGGATCCCTACAGTATCATCTCTTTCTGTGTGGGATTAGAGCCTTTGTTCTTATCATCTGCTCTCTTAGAATCCATATATTCTTGCAGAAGTTATCATGTCTTTGTCACAAGCCCCATCTTCATGCTTATCAGATGAGTTGTCTACACATAATTTCTCCTTTGTCCATGACACACTGAATGTGGAAAATTTTGCTCCTGAAATAGTCTGGTAATTTATAAGTCACTATTATTGGCTATGTTCACCTATTGGGTGTTCTTCTGGGAAAAGAGCATTGCTATTCTAGAAGGTAACTTCACATAATCTTAGCCACATCACAACGAGCCCACGTGGGAACTATTTACGAGAAAGTGTTGGTTAATTCTGGATGTCTGGGAGTGGGTCTTGACTCTTGGGCTTCTTCCATATTACTGCCAGAGTATATGTCTCAGAAGTTGAGTCTGATTATATCAGTCTCCCACATTGGGTCCTCTATGGGCTCCACACTGACCAAAGGTGTGGAGGAAATGCAAACTCCTTAATATGGTCCCAAAGGCCCTCTTGACATGGGTTTTTCCTTCCCCTCCACTCTTGCCCTTTTCCCTTCCCTCCCCAGACCCAACACTACGGAGCTTCCCGGATAGCAGCATTTCACACTCTTGTTCCCCCTCCTGCCCACGATCCTTTCTTTCCTGCCCGTCATATTTACGTAGATGCATCTAAGTTATTCCCAGCTCTTTGGGAGCTCTTCTCACAGTGTTGCTTGATGCTGTTTATAGATCTGTGTCTTCCCTGCACTCTGGCTCCTTGAGGTCAGGGACCATGTCTTATTCATTTTAGTATGAGTAAGTACCCAGTAGTGTAGTATACTCATAGTGGGTGCTCATTAAATGTTTGTAGAATGAAAGAATAAATAAATGATTAAATGAATACTGAAAACAAGCATAGCACCTTCCAGGATATTTGATATAATCTGTTAGAGGTAACTACTTTTCAGTGGAAAGTGACCACGACTTATTAATGAAGAATGCATTCTGATTTTGTAGTACCACTCCTGGGGAAGAAGGTACTGACTATGGCAGACAACATCTTTAAATGATGTTTCTTTCTTTCATTACCAGCCAATCTATGCTTCAGGAGTGAGTTTTTTTTTTTTAAAGATTTTATTTATTTATTTGAGAGAGAAAGAGAGCACGAGTGGGGTGGAGGGGTGTTGGAAGGAGAAACAGACTCCCCGCTGAGCAGGGAGCCCGATGTGGGGCTCAATTCCAGGACCCTGAGATCATGACCTGAGCTGAAGGCACGTGCTTAACCAACTGAGGTACCCAGGCACCCAAGAGTGAGTTCTTTTTTTTTAAACCTGTTCTGTGCAACACAGATTGCTAGGTATTATAATCTTCAGCCAGGCTGTCTCTGTAACATCAGGTTAGTTTAATATATGAGCAGAGACTGTCCCCAGGTTGACTGTGTCATCCTTCATTGCAGTTAATAAAGTAAGTTGTCAAACTGAGTGGTATAGACTCCTCAGGTCAGCCTTCTGTACGTATCTTGCGCACGAAGCTTAGGTCTCCCATTGCTCCCATTGCTCCCATTGCACCACCTCAGGTCACCAGTAGGAGTTATTGCTGTTGAACAGCTGAGGTATGATGTTTCAAGGCTTTGCTTTGGATTAAAGTTTGTCTACCAAACTAGAGTGTAATCCGGGTGTTGCTTGCTTGGTCTGCCCTCTTGTTCAAGGATTACTGAACTAGAAACATGGGAATTTCTTCCCTTGTTATTTCTCGTGAATTCCTGCCACAGGACTAGAGCTAAGCAAGCTCCAGAATGCAGGTAGGTGAGCATGTCCTCACCACGTGTGGGAACTATGGAAGTATGTATCCCACAGGGATTTGACTACTCAAGTTAGAAGCATCTCCTGGAACTATCCTGCAGTACTGATTATACCACTTAAAGTTCCAAGTTCAAGGGAGCAGAACGCCTTCCTGGACACTGCAGCTACTAATGTAGAGGGACCCAGTATTGCCACACCTACTGATCCACTATACCCCTTCCTGGTTCAAAGATCATGTTGGTTAACTCTATGAAATGTTTTGAGGTCTACCTTGTCCTGAGAATTTCCCATGGTTTTTTTCCTTCCCCTTTAATTGCTGTTTGGTTTCTGTCCAAGCTTCTTAAGAGAGCAGTCTTGACTCTGTTATTAATCAGTCAGTCAGTTGGTGATGGTCTAGTTTTTACCTTTGTGAGTCTCATGAAACTTCCTTGCCTACAGAAGAGTCAGCAAACCAGATGGTTGTGTTTGATTTCCTTCCTACTTGATTTGTTCTGTGGCCACTTTCTAATTCTGGACACCCCCTTTCCTTCCCTAACTTCTAAGGTTCCGTCTCTTGCTTTTATCTTCCTTGCATCTCAGGCCATCTTTCTCAAGTTTCCTTTGCAAGCACTTTCTCTTCTTTTGCCCACCTGAAACGCTGCCCTTCCCTAGGGCTCTGGTTTGTTGTTGAACATGCTCTCTGTGAGTGAGGGCACCTGCTTCCAAGTTTCAACAATCGTATATGTGCCTGTGGCCTCAAATTGCCATGTCTTGAGCAGTGGCACATGCAAACGTGCCCTGGGTTCCTGCTGCCAGTGTCTGTACCAGCAGAGGCATCACTGGCCTGGGCTGCTCTGCAGTCTCCTAAGGGGTTTCTCCCACACATGTCTCCCCACCCCAGCTGGATTGAGCAGAGCTGAAACAGTCATCCACATGGGGCTCTCCTTCCCTCCACCACACTGTCTCTCTCAAAAGCAAATCTAAATTAATAATCTAGAGTTTAATTATCTAAAGCCAGATGGCATGGCATTTTAATTTAAACCAAATAACTCAAATATTTACTTTGCTTTGAGAACATAAAATGCCAATTACTGCAGCATATTTGCATTTATGTAATACAACTATACCATCAACACTATTTTATTGTTTCAGAAGTTAGGGAAATATAAGGAAAGTACTTTTTAACAAATAAAAGGAGACTTTGTAGTTCTGCCTTTTGGATTTTTCAAATCGTCTGGTACCATTGTTACACCTCTTATATGCTTCTATTATAGCTCCTTTCAAAGTGTAATGCAACTTTTTTTTTAAAATTGGTATCTTAGTCTGGGCTTCTGTAACAAAAGTACCATAGACTGGGTGGCTTAAACAACAAACAGTTATTTCTCACAGTTCTGGAAGCTGGGAAATCCAAGGTCAGGGCACCAACAGATGTGGCATCTAATGTGGCTGTATTCTCTGTGTGTCTTCTTATGGTAGAAAGGCAAGGGTGCTCTCTGGGTTCTCTTTTATAAGGACGCTTATCCCATTCCTCAGGACTCCATCCTTATGACTCCGTCCCAAAGGCCCTACCTCCAAGTACTATCATACTGGGATTAGGTTTTGACATATGAGTTTTGAGGGGACACAAACATTCCATCTGTAGCAATGGGTACAAGATAGAGCTAACAGCACCCACCTCATAGGGCTGGTGCATGAAATGAGTTGCCTGTAACAGAGTAGAGCCCAGCACACAGTCAGAGCTATCTACGTATTTGCATCTGTTATTATCTGTTCTTTGTCATTCCCACTTGTTTTCAGGCTCCTTAAGAGCACAGAGAAGATACTTTTTATTATTTTATGTGTGACACCAGGTTATAGTCCTTGAGACATAATAAAGGCTCAGCAAATGTTTTAAGGAATGTTGAATTGTGCTTAAACACTGTTTGTCCATGTTGTCCTAAAAAGCATATCTGTTGATTGCTTTTATTCTGTTGATAAAGGGAATCAATCTTGTAATTGTTGACCTCAAGGTCTGTCTTTCCTGTTTTATTGTCTGTTTATTACAATGGTAAAATGCCAGATGATTTTCAGTATTGGGACTGAAAAATACATTTGTGACTGTTACAACAGAGGCATGCCTTACCAGCATAGATATATTTCTTAGATGTTGTAAAAATTTATGTTTTCAAGTCAAATTATGTTTACTTTTTTATTTTTCCAGTTTTAATACTTATTTGCTTTGTAAGAAAACTTGATTTTTTTCAAATTTTATTTTATTTTAAGGATTTTATTTATTTATTTGTCAGAGATCACAAGTAGGCAGAGAGGCAGGCAGAGAGAGAGAGAGGAGGAAGCAGGCTCCCCACTTAGGAGAGAGCCCGATGTGGGGCTTGATCCCAGGACTCTGGGATCATGACCTGAGCCGAAGGCAGAGGCTTTAACCCACTGAGCCACTCAGGTGCCCCTCAAATTTATTTTAAATGCAGCAGCAGAGTTAGATATTTCAAAGAAATCTGGTTGTAGACTGAATCTTTTGTACACTGAAGAATCCATAGTAAAGTGAGTATTGACACTTAAATATATCAGTTTCAGGAATTCAAACTTTTATTTTTATTTTATTTTCTTATAGTAAGAACAGGTGCAGTTTTCCTATACAGTCCTTGGTAGACAGGAGGCTTTGGAATATAAGAGGTAAAAACATCCTCTTGCCTTATCCTTGCTGAGATGTTTGTAAAATATGGTAGGGTTGGAAAGTACCTTCAGTTCCTGTCTGATCTAGATTTCTCTGAAGTGTATGTGTGTGTATTTAATTAGAAAACCAATTTGTGTCCCTTTAAATATTTTATTATTGATAAATATTGACATTTGTATAATTCACTGTGAAAGAAGGCACAAATACTAATTTGGGAAGCTAACCAAAGTAAGCTTATGTTCTATCAGTCAGTTGAAATCTGTAACTTTCTTATTAATGTTTTTTTCAGATTTGGATCTAAGACCCAAATCTCATTGTTTACCCATCAACCTTATCCAAGCTACTGAATACAGTCCAATATTATCTAATGTTTATCTTTTTGGGTAGGCAGATTTGCAAACATATTCTTTTGGTTTTGTGAGTGATGTATCTTAGTAAGTCCACTGTCTTTCTCCATATGATTGATTATAAAAGGTTACTGTTTAACCAAATGTCTATAAACCAAATAAATGGATGTAGCACAGTATATTTATCTAGGCTTACTTAGTGTTCAAGGATACAGAAAGAGTGAACATAGAAACCAGTTTTCTTTTACTGTTCATAAAGAATTGCCTTTAGTCTTTGGAGGATTAGAGCACGCCTTTATTTTGGAATCTTTAAATAGTGTTTTAAGTATATTAATTACTTAAAAAGGGATATTGGGCCATTAGAGACCGCTTTCTTTAAATAAGAAGGTGTAATTTTCATAGAGAGTTTTATATTAGATTCTTTATTCAAATTGTTATGAATAGATTGTTATGCCCGAGATACAATTTGGTATATGGAATCATAACACTCCAGTAGCTCTGAGATTTATTTCTGGTATTATGCAGTTATTACATTTATTATAGTTAAGATTAATGCAATTCAGACATTTATTAAGTGTCACTAAAGTTTCATTTATAACTTCTTATGACTGAAAAGAAACATCTCATTTTAAACATAGAAATTGTACAGCTAAGTTTTGATTTTCATGAAAATTGGAAATGGTAGTCATAGCATAAGTAATTAAAGTAGAGGCTCCAATGTCTGTCATGGTGTTACTCCAGTTAATCTAACAAATACTCAGAAGTTCTTACAGTAGAATGCGGACTGTATTTGATACCTAGTCCTGCCGTTGAGGTGTGTACCATGTGGTGGTGGAGGAGAAAGCTTTTCTAATGGATAGTATTGGCCCAGTAAAGAGAACTGCTTTCCTTCCCAGCCTGTGGAAGTATCTGTGCAGTGCTAGAGAGCCCAGAGGGTGGAGATGGAGACCAGAAGCTGGCCTGGTGGTGGGATGGGGGTGAGGGTTGTGGGTGGGCTAAAGAAGGCTCATGGAAGAAGTGATCCATAGGTTTTACCATGCATTGCACAGATGTTCCCCACTTCCCTGCAAACCTTGGGTGTCTTCAGCCCTGCCCCAGTGTTCCATGGGTTTAGAGGCACATTAGGAAGAGAAGGAAAAGGAGGAGATCATGGAGCAGTGGGAGGATGCTGGGCCCCTTCCCTGGTCTCCGAGCCTTTTCTGAGGATCCTATAGAGAATGTAGACCAGAGGTTGACAACTGGTGATCCAAGTTGGCCCAGAGGTGTGTTTCATTTGGTTTCATTTTATTTAAAAACTTAACTTAAAATAGTCAACATGGGGTATAGAGAGATTCACATAAAAACCCATTCAGCAGGTGAGCCACATTCAGTTAGCCTTTCCTGGAGGGAGACTCTTTAGTTGGAGCTAAGGAACCACCGGCCTTTACTTATATCTCTCACCTGGCCTGTGTAGCTGTTTGGATTTGCAGCCCCTGCCCCAGGACTTGGTGGACTTGTTTGTGGTGTACCTCGAGGGCCTGATGATCCTCTGTTCTTCTCTCCTGCCTCCTTCGGTTTCCCAGTTTAAAAATCAGCATTGACAACATTAGTGACCTATAAAAACGGGGGGAAAAAAAAGGAAGTGTGTTCATTATGACCCTGATATTTATAATTTTTTTTTCATTCTTTAAAGCATGTTTATCATGTTCATGGAAAGTGCTGATATTTCCTTTTATCTTCTCTCCCTTTATTTATTGTGAGGACAAGCAATGTTTGTTTTTATTTCATTTCATTGCAGGGTAGCTGGGAGACAAAATTATTTTAAGCAAAGTACCTCCACTTTAAGGTTTTTTAAACTTTCCGAACAGCCTAGGTAATAAAGCTTTTTCTAAAGAGGATTGAAGGATCATTTTGAGAATCAGATGCATGGTTTTTATTTTAAGCTGTATTACTTTGTTTTCATGTACATCCAATAGTACTAACAGAGTGAAAAGCAATTTTATTTGTAAGGGTTTCCTAAATTGTATAAGAATTATAAAATATTTTTCTTCTCTTTTCTCACAAATTTCTACCAGCGAGTTGAAAATGGTGACTTCAACTGGATTGTTCCAGGAAAATTTTTAGCATTTAGTGGACCACATCCAAAAAGCAAAATTGAAAATGGTAGGTTTTTCTTTACTTTGCCATCCAAAAATTTATTTCAGTTCATCTTTAATTTCTTAATCTCCTCAGATAATCCTTTCTTTTGGTACTATTCCCCAAAGAATATTTATTTATTTAAAAAATTGAGCAGTAGTAATTAGTGTGTTAAATATTATAGCTTAGTAGGTGGATTTATAATCTTATTTTAAAACTAGAAAATTTGGGGGGTACATGGGTGGCTCAATTGGTTAAGTGTCTGCCTTCAGCTCAGGTCATGATCCCAGGGTCCTGGGATCGAGTCCCTCATCGGGCTCCCTGCTTCTGCCTCTGCCTCTGCCTCTCCCTCTCTCTGTCTCTCATGAGTAAAATTAAACACACACACACACACACACACACACACACACACACACCCTAAAAATAAATAAATAAAACTAGGAAAATTTTATATTGCTATAAATAGGTACTTTACCTGACCCAGTTATCAAAGAACAATCTGAGAAGCAAGCTGGTGAAACTAGTAAGCAGATTGTTGAATTCTCTCAGTGGTTCTGAGATTTATTTGATGGTAGAGTGCTACATCAAGGTATTCTTTGGGGAACATCATGTAGAACAATAACAAGGGTGATGATAATAGGCGTCATTTATTGAGTAGTTGCTATGCACTAGTTGCTATCTAAGCAACACATTGTCTCATTTAATACACACCTCTCTGAGATACAGGTACATGTATCTCCATTTTGCAGAGGGGGAAACTGAGGCTTATGAGTAGGGAATTTGCCCGGAGTAATATGAGGAACTGGTTCTCCATCCCAGAGCTGGGCTCCCAAACATTGCCGCTACACCAATCTGTTTATTTCCATTATGACAATGAGAACACCTTTCTAACTCCCAGTAATTAAATTACTCATTGGTATATGTGTAGCCAGGGGCACACATACTCAGGAAAACAAAAAATGTAAAAAAATGAAACAAAATCAGCTATGTGAGTTTTCCCATTAATATTTATTTTCTATTTATTTATTTTCATCTGCCAACATTCCTAGGAGACGAGTAATGATAGGCACCAAAGGTTTAAGAACAATTTATTGGGAGGAGTACATAAAATTAAAAAATTTCACCTATGAACATAATAGCCCCCTCCCTTTTTGTTTTGTTGCTCTTTATCTGGTCATAGATCTGGAACATCAATCTTTTAGGGAACATAAACCCCAAGTTTAGATTTATTCTCCTTTTATCACCATTATTTTCCTAAGATTAATTCTAAAATCTAGTTCCATTGTCTATTGTGAATCATGCATCCAGATTTGCGGATTTATTTGAGCTCCCACAGATATGCTGCTTATTTCATGCCTATGACATATCTTCCAGGGAACTCTGTTTGAATCATGGTTTCCCTGTGATGGGTGATGCAAGTCTAGAGAGTTAAGCTACCAAATAGGAGGCCTGTATACTGAAGCCAGAATTATATCTTCTCATTCATGAGTCTGCTAATGAATCTATTTTATTCCAGACATTGATTAACCTCTGTCACGTTGGGTTGTCATGAGTAACATGTTAAGTGCCTAAGGAAACTGCTTTCTGGCACTTGGTCTTTATTTTTTTTAAAAGATCTTATTTATTTATTTGACAGAGAGAGAGAGATCACAGGTAGGCAGAGAGATAGGCAGAGAGAGAGAGGGGGAAGCAGGCTCCCCGCTGAGCAGAGAGCCCAATGTGGGGCTCGATCGCAGGACCCTGGGATCATGACCTGAGCTGAAGGCAGAGGCTTAACCCACTGAGCCACTCAAGCGCTCCTGGCACTTGGTCTTTAAAGACAGAATTGATTTAATTTACCTTTGGCCTTCTGTGCAAAATGATCTGACTCAGACCCAGAAAATATTAGAAGGTGTTTGGTTTCAGTCTTGGCTTTGTTGGTGGGCATTCGAAGTTGAAAGAATTTTGCCATTTAGGATTCCTGTGATTTATGACATTTTCTTCAAGAGAAGATAAGTGTAATTTATAGAATCATTTAAAATCTTTTTAGGGAGGTAATACATGCTTATATTAAAAAATGCAGATGAATTAATAAAAACCACATTAGAGTGACCTATAATTCTACCCAAGTTTTCTAGGGCTAAGAGTTGGTGGTGGGATTATGGGGGTTTTAATTTTCTTTTCATCTGCTTCTCTGTATTTGCATGCACACATTTTTTTCCTCTTCCAGTGAACACATACACACACATACATACTAAAAAAAACAAACCTTTCTTTCTTTATAAGCATAGCATTGTGATTACTTTTTATAAAAAGTTTATTTGTTTTAGAGAGAGAGTGAGAGAGGGTGAATGAGGGGAGGGGCAGATGGAGAGGGAGAGAGAGAATCTCAGGCAGGCTCCCGGCTGCACACGCAGCCCCATGCAGGGCTCGATCTTATGACCCTGAGATCATGACCTGAGCCAAAATCAAGAGTTCGCTGCTTAACCCACAGAGCCACCCAGGAGCCCAATGATTATATCTTATATCAGCTTTTTTCACTTAACATATCACAGACTTCTTTCCACGGTAGTAAATGTCGATTTTCATTATACTTTTCTATGAAGGCTTTGTATGTTATTCAGTAATGCGCCATAATGCTATTACTTTTTGAATGAGATCTACACTGTTTACAGTTTTTCTCTTTTCATGGCTGGCAAATGTTCATACATTTCATTGTATTTCTCCTTTTCTCTCTAAATTCTTAAGTAGTTGGATCAGTAGATAAAAGGCTGTGAATATTTTGTATGACAGTTCTTTTTTTTTTTTTTTTTTGGATGAGCAATTGACTTACAATATTGTACTAGTTTTCGGTGTATAATATAGTGATTGGATATTTCTCTCCATTAGGACATGGTCCCCACATTCAGTCTAGTTATCATCTGTCAAAATGCACAGTTGTTACATTATTAGTGATTATATTCCCTTGGCTGTATATTACATCTGTGTGTCTTGTTCTTTTTATAACTGGAAGATTGTACCTTTTAATTGTCAAAAATCTTTAAAAATTCCTTTTGGTTGCATATTATAATGTTGGGAAATAATTATAGTTACATTTGCTTATACGCCAGGAATGGGACTGATAAGACTTTTGCGCACGTATCATCTCTTTAAGAATCAGAACCACCCTCTAGGGGAGGTAGGAGTTATTTTTTGGAAGAGAAGATAGAGGCTCAGAGGAGTTACCTCGCTTTCCCAGATTTACACAATGAGAAAGTGGCAGCATGTGGATTCAAACACAGGTCTCTGATTCCAAATTTGGTGTTCTTTTTCATCTTACTACAGAGGAAGTATATGTTCACTATAGAAAATTTAAGCAATATGGAGAAAAAGTCACCTGTAATTACATAATCTAGAAATAAACACCTAAGATGCTGCTCTATGGGCATCTTTTTTTCCCACCTATGCATCTGTTGTGCCCTCTTACATTGAGGGAAAAAAGGTCTGAAAGCTTTGCTTGCCTAGTATTTGTTGATATAGGTTTTTATGATACCTAGGACAATTTCACTTATGGCTGTCATTAGTAAATATTGACATTTTATTGGACTCTCCATTTTAAGATTTGGTAGTCACTAGAAGCTTCATCATAGTTTTTGTAAAAGGGCTTTAACTTTGTAAACCTTTTTTGAGCTTAAAATAATTTTGTGATGGAATTAATAGATTTGATCCAATTACAATGAAATCTCAATGCTTGTTTTTTGTTGTTGTTATTTCTTGTTTTTGTTTTTGTTTTTAATTGAGAAACTGTGTTTCTTGAGGAGGCTGAAAATCATGTTAGGGGTTTGTTAATAGAAAAGGTAGATTTTACAGAAATTAACACTCAAATAGCTGTTGCTAGGATGTAGCCAAAGAAGCCTCAAAATCCTAGGATCTGGGCAGAATGTTGGAAGAGTCTTAAATGGGTGTTGTGTCAACAAAGAATAAGTAGAGTTTGTTACAGTCATCTTTGTTTACTTGTTTTGGTGGTGGGGAAGAGAAGGGCTCTAACTTTTTTTGGTTAAATAAATTTCAATTGATACATGAATAATAAAGCAATAGAATGAAACATGTTTTGGATTTCCAGTTTTCCCAACTATACACCAAACTCTCAAGTGGCATTGTCCTTCTCCTCTCTAAAAGAAAAAAAAGAAAAAAGAAAGACAGCCCGAGGCAGGGACTGGCAACAATTTGAAGCCCGTTCAGCTTGGTCATATAGTTAGAGAAGCAGGTGTGCAGGGCTTGGGCAGTGGAACCTGACTCTGCCCCTTACTGGTTGTGTGAACTTCCCAGAGCTCTGCAACTTCTCTGAGCATCAGTTTCCTCATATGTCAAATAGGGGAAATAGGATGCACAAGGCAGGCATCTAGTGATGATCAGAGATACTA
Source organism: Taxidea taxus jeffersonii (assembly GCA_003697995.1). Taxonomy (NCBI): domain Eukaryota; kingdom Metazoa; phylum Chordata; class Mammalia; order Carnivora; family Mustelidae; genus Taxidea; species Taxidea taxus. The sequence goes on along the minus strand of RCUC01124899.1, from coordinate 65,344 downwards.
GATGAAGTGTCTTGCACAGTGTCAGGCACGTAATAGGTGCTTACTCTAGCAGATATTCTAATTACATTTTTCTCATTAATGAGCCTAAGTAAACATATTTCATTGCTTCCTACATTTACCTGCCCACTTTGAGGTTTTAGCTTTTTAAAAAAATTTTTTTATTTGTGAGAGAGAGAGAGAAAGAGCTGTGGGGAGATGGGGGTCGATGGAGGTAGGGGGTAAGGGGGAGGGGGCAGAAGCTGACTCTCCTCTAAGCAGGGAGCCCACCCTGGGAATTCCATCCCAGGATCCTGGGATCCTGACCTGAGCTGAAGGCAGATGCTTAATGGATTGAGCCACCGAGGCTCCCCAGATTTATACCTTTAATAGTGTCTGGGTGGACTAGTCATTTGACTGCTGTTCTTCAGGGTTCTAACTTTAAATGAAGGGCTAGGAAGAGAGGAATTTTAAATCTCCCCGCTCTGAAATTCCGTGTTTGGTCAGCTCTTGGGCTCTGCCCGTGCTTTACTGATGCCAGGGCGCCATCTAGTGGCCAAATGGAGGAAGGGGCTGATGAATGCTCTGTCCTGCTCTGCACGCTACGAAAAACCAGTCTCAAATGCATTGATAATGCCTGCAAATAGTTTATCCAGAGGTCATAGGATATTGTCATCGTCGTTGGTTATAATCACTTGAAACAGTTTTGAGGATTTTAAATAAACCTACTCACCAACTGTAGGAAGAGTAGCCCCTAATCTTCATATAACGTTCCATTATTTGGAAACCTAACAGAGTCAGGTTGGATCTTCCTTGAAGTCTGCCCCAGCGCGCGACCCGGAATCTGAATGCCAGGATTCAAATGCTGCCCTCTATCTCTTACTAGCTGTGTGTGCCTGGGCTAGTTTACTGTTCTAGGCAGCAATAACTGGGTAATTGCAAGGTTTAATGAGATGATCCATAGGAAGCACTTCATTTAGTGCCGGGCATATAGTAATGCTTAGTAAGTGTTAGTTATGATTATTATCATTATTGTTATTATTCCAGTGTGCTATTGCTATATTTGAATAACTGTCCAGTTTTTTAAAATCCAGATAAACACATAGTTTCTCTCTCTCTTTTTTTTTTAATATATTTTTTTTATTTATTAGAGAGAGAGAGATAGAGAGCACAGGCCGACAGAGAGGCAGGCAGAGGTAGAGGGAGAAGCAGGCTCCCTGCCCAGCAAGGAGCCCGATGCGCGACTCGATCCCAGGACGCTGGGATCATGACCTGAGCCGAAGGCAGCTGCTTAACCAACTGAGCCACCCAGGCATCCCCACATAGTTTCTCTTAATGGTTGGTTTAGGTATATTTATTCCTGAGAGAGATTAATATACAAGAAGAAACTTCTTCCTCCTCTTCTTAGTGGAGGAGGGGAGGGGACAGACACCAAACCAACCATTAGCACATCTGGCGACAGGTGCCATCCCAGAGGTCCCAGGTATGCTAGGAACCTAGGGTTAGAAGTGCTCATCAGCCACACCAGGGGAAGACTTCTGCGTGTGTACGAACCCTCTCCTTCCCATTCTTACATGATAGAAAAGCTCATTTTTGATGCCAGGTGATGTGGTTTGAAGTGGGGTCCATAAGCCACCAGCCAAGAAAGAATTCTTGAAATGTTTCCAGTACAAAGAGGTATTTTTACTATAACCTGGGGACAGGACCTGTGGGCAGAAAGATCTGCCCTGGGATGGTGAGGAGCAATTGATCAGATACTTTGGAATTAGGGGAGGTAAAGAAAAAGGAACTTCCCAAGAGGATTTTCGTATGTTAAAGACTTACAGGGTGCTGGAGGCCTAGCTATTGTCTATCTCAGGTTGTTTTCCTGTCTAGCAAAGCATTGAGACAGTTGGGAGTTCCTGGAGGAATGTCTGTCTCAAGTATTTGTCAGTGGGCTGCAGGTTATAAGGAAACTGAATTTTACTTACATTTCCTTCTTGCCTTTGTTTCCTACATCACCAACCACAGCTCTTTTCTCCCTTAGGTTGTAAATCTTTAGCTGGAAAATAATTTGAGTTAAGTAGGAGAACAGACTTGTTTTTTCCAAGTAGAAAACTGCATCCATTTTCTCTAAATGTGTGTATGTAAGTTACTGTTTCTACACAGAAGATTGAAAATAAGCTCTGTATTACCTATTTGCCTGGAAGCAGCATGGCCTGTGAGAATCGTGTTATCTGGGCCATGGAGTAGTTTGATCTGCCTCCCAATTCTGTCTCCATCCATTGTGTGACCTTGGCCAAGTATACCAGTTAGGGCTCCTGGTTGCAGGCAGCAGAACCAACTCTCGTAAAATAAACCAAAAAGGCATTGATTGGAATGATGCTGGGGATCTCACCAACTCCAAGGGAAGGCTGGAGAATGAGGCCTAGAAAAGGAACAGGATCCAAGGGAGATAATATCTCAGCAGGGTCCAAGCAGGGAAATAGAAACCACACCATTTCAAACAGAGGGAATTTAATATCAGGGATTTGTTACAGAGAAGGCTAAAAAGGAAAAGGGCAACACTGAAGAATCCAGAATATTATAGAAGAAAGAGCTCCTGTCTTTAGAAAGGTAGAAAGTGAGGTCACTAGAATCAGGGGGCTTGGAAGGGGAGCCAGACTGGTATTGGGGGTCCTGACGGGAATGCCACCCAACTGGTGTGTGCATCTGTGGGCTAAGGAGCGGAGACCAGGTGGCTGTGGGGCAGACTGGTGCTGGGAGTGCCATGCTGAGCCAGAAGCTCTGGCTGCTCCTGTTTCCTATGGCTGAGGCTTTGCTGGCCCCCCAGCCAGAAGCGCCTTCTCCTTCTTCTGACATCTGGTCACTCCATTCATGCTTCGGGCCTCCTGTGTGTTGAACTGACAGTGAGCCAGCCACAAATGTCCTCTGCAGACCCCGGCCCCAGCATGGGAGGGTTGGCTTGCTGCTGAGAGAAAAAAGGAAATGACCAGCATATGCAGAGTCTGAGGCAGCAGGAAATACAACCAAGGGCACAGTGTGGAAATTGCTGGTTAACTTTGTGGGCTGCCACCGCCCATACACTCAGGGCCCACCATCATGAATGGATACTGAATGAGACTGTCTCACCCAGTATGCCATGAGTCAGTGAACCCTGCATACGTTACAGATGTGACCATCAGGGTGCTGAGAAATTAGTCCCCTGTGAATCCCTGTGGGCCAGGTCTGCAGTGGCCAGACCCCCGACCCGGCGGTCACTTTGGTTGTCTGGCCAAGTCTAGATCACATGTCTGTAACCCAGCGGACTCTGTAGCTCTGGGGAATACTCACACGATGATGGATCCACTGGAAGCAGAAGGCGGTTTAGGAGCTGACCACCTGTGCCCCCCGCCGCCCCACCCCAAGTGAGAATGTCTACAAAAAAACTACTCAACTTTAGTTTCTCCATCTGTTAAATGGGGTTTACTATTCTTGTCTAAACAGACTGTTTTTGAGAATTACAGGAAATGATATACAATGGTGACTTCTTATACGTGGTAGGTGCTCAGTAATTGTTCATCTCTTTTGTGGGGGATTGTACTGTAGATCTAAATGAATTACCTGGCAAAAGTCTTTGACTGTAGTTCAAAGTATTTGTCAAGTGGAAGAAAAGGCACAAAGAATCATGCCGGCAGCCTCCTGGGCACCTCTGACCTTTGAGTGTCCCTGGAATGCCTTTTTTTGGCTTGGGAGGAGTATATGCTGGCAGGATTTGAATCCTATGGGTCGAGGTTTCAGATTTTCATGAGCAATTTCCAATACTCGGAGAAGGTTTTTTTCAAACCCTCCTGTGCGGTGTGTGTGTGTGTGTGTGTGTGTGTGTGTGTGTGTGTTTACAGCTCTTCGGACTGCGGCTTTAGGAATGTGCTTCCACCTCTTACTCTCAGGAAAGGCCCATTCCTCCTAAGCCCTGTTGAGATTCATACACTTGATCGTGAAGCGTTTTTCGTGTTCGTGTCAGGCGGAACGCGTGCCTTTTGCTCACAGCTCCGTTTTCCCTTCAGGCTATCCTCTTCACGCCCCTGAAGCCTACTTTCCTTATTTCAAAAAGCATAACGTGACGGCAGTCGTGAGGCTGAACAAAAAGATTTATGAGGCGAAGCGCTTCACGGACGCGGGCTTCGAGCACTACGACCTCTTCTTCATAGACGGCAGCACGCCCAGCGACAATATTGTGCGGAGGTTCCTGAACATCTGCGAGAACACGGACGGGGCGATCGCGGTTCACTGCAAAGGTGCGTGCGGCCTGGGCGGCCTCCCTGGAACGCCAGGTGGCCGAGAGCAGCCAGTCGTGCGAAACCAAACCAGTTAGTGTCTTCGGGAAAACAACACAAGTCTTTTTGTTTGAGAAAACTCAACACAAACCCATTTAAATGACCCCTTTCTGAGGCAAGGTTTGCTTGCATGTGGATAATCCGTGGAGGTCTGGCTTTCCGTGGCCTTGCCTTACCCAGCGGCTGCTCGCTGACGCCAGGCAACCACCACACGCCATTCTGTGGGCCGGCAGGAATGCCTTGACCAGGTGTCAAGAGGCAAGGGTTGTTAGTGGGGCTTCCCCCCCAGAATTGCTGATCTCCTTTCTACCCTCCTCCACCCTTGTGATATTTAATGCTGTCCTTTTACAACCCAGCCATTTCATCCTCTGCTCCGCACTTACCTTACTGGTCTTTTGCATAAGGGACCAGAGTGTCTTCCCTGCCCATCGCTAGCGGATGGATGGCAACTTCTTGCTGGCGAGCTTGCTCGCTGCAGATGTGTTAACTGTTTCTTTGAGTGAACTTGGTTATGTAAAGACTGCGTTATATAAATGAATCTCTGCTCTCTAGGGGTGGGTGCTTCCTGGGGCAGGGGTCTTTCAGATGATGGGAGCCCTAAGGTTGCCAGATTCAGCAAATAAAAACAGAGGATGCCTCGTTAAATTTGAATTTTTGATAAACGCACCAATATTTTTTTAGTATGTTTCCAGTATGTCACGGAACATACATTCTTCATTTTATCTGGCAACCTCTTGTTGGCTACTCAGAAAATGTGAAATAACATTTTCTCTAAGCCTGGTTGTTAGACTCTGAGGAGGATCAAATTCCATTTTTGATTTTCCAGCAACGTGCGTGGTCTTCTCCTGGGGTCTTTGGAGTGACCAGAGCCATCTCTGGCCACGTGGGATGGAGACTAGTTCCTCACACACAGCATCTCGTCCTGCCACTGGGTGGCGCTGCTCTCACGAGTTTGAGCCCCATGACGGATTTCTGTGGAGTTTATGCTAATTGTCTAGTAGGTGTTGGGGATTGTACTGTTCTTTTCAAGTGCCTAGTGCTGCTGTAACTGACTTATTCAGACAAGCATGGCTTTGGTTCTGACAGAAATTAAAATACCATTTTGTAGGCCTTTGTTTCTATGTTTAAGATTTGAGGAGGCGGAGGTACTTGGCTGACATGTGAGCGGCACCGGGAAGCCGCGTTTTGCCAGAGACCCAGAGAGATGGCGCCGAGCTGCACATGGCCTGGAGTCGGATGAGGGCTCAGTCCACATCCCCGGAGCCGCCACCACCCCTCCTCTTCCCTAGGATGGGGCCCTAACTAACGCACAGGGCGTCCTGTCTCTCCGATGGGGTCCACGTGGGGGGTCGGGCTAGGAAGGTGCCTTATTTGCTCATTGGAGAGGGCTTTCAGTTCTAATCAGGTCGCGGTGGGGTGGTGGGGAGCTGGCTCGTCCTGGCTGGGGTCCATCTGCACTCTGGCTTTGCCTTTCCAGCTCGTTCTGTTAAAGATGGCCCAGGCCCGAGAAAAAGCCTGCATTTCGCACATTTCAAATATCGGTGGGCCTTGAGAGCTAAGGGGACTATAACAGCTACCAATGTTCAGTAGGAGATGTTCGCGTGCTCTTTTTCAAAGTTTGTTCTTGTGTCACAAAAATTCGTATTTTTCCTCCGATTAATTTGGCCTTATTTCCCAGTCAACTGACTTTATGATTACCAAGTCATAGAGCTTATCTGTGTGTCACATGTTGGATCGACAAATTCGTGGAAGAAGAAATGTAAGACTGTCATTACAACTCAGTATCATTCTCTCTCTCTCTCTCTCTTTTTTAAAGATTTTATTTATTTATTTGACAGACAGAGATCACAAGCAGGCAGAGAGGCAGGCAGAGAGAGAGGAAGGGAAGTAGGTTCCCTGCTAAGAAGAGAGCAGGATGTGGGGCTCCATTCCAGGACCCGGAGATCATGACCTGATCCGAAGGCAGAGGCTTCACCCACTGAGCCATCTAGGCGCTCCAGTATTTCTCTTTTTAAATGAAGTATAGTTGATTCACAATGTTATATGAGTTTCAAGTGTACAACATAGCGATTGGACAAGTTTATACATTATGCTTTGCTCACCACAAGCACAGCTCCCATCTGTCACCATAAAATGCTATTATAATACCATTGACTCTATTCCCTCTGCTGTGCCTTTTATTCCCGTGATTTATTCATTCCATAACTGGAGGCCTGTACCTCCCACTCCCCTTCACCCATTTTGTCCCTCCTTTCATTCCCCTCCACTCTGGCAACCATCAGTTTGTTCTCTGTATTTATGGGTCTGTTTCTGCTTTTACTTTCTTTCTTTTTTTTTAGATTCCACATATAAGTGAAATGGTATGTTATTTGTCTTTCCAACATATTTCACTTAGTATAATAACCTCTAGGTCCATCCATGTTGTCACAAATGGCAAAATCTTATTCTTTTTTATGGCCGAGTAATATTATGTTATCTATACATATATATCTATATATACACACACATATACATACATACATATATCTCTATCTATCTATGTATATACATATATACTTCCTTATTCATTTATCTGTCAATGGACACTTGGGTTGCTTCCATATCTTGGCTCTTGTAAATAATACTGCAATAAACAGGGGTGCATGTATCTTTTTGAATGAATATTTTCATTTTCTTTTGGATATCCGCATGTCTCTTGACAGCATTTCTCACCTAACTGATATTATAAAAATGAAACTCTCTGATGTTCAAAATTCTTATTACAGGTATTCTCTGTTTTATATCCTAGATTTGTGAATGTTAACATTAAAAAAAAATACAGTATGGGCGTATGAGTTGTGTGTGTGTGTGTGTGTGTTTTATACTGCAGAGGTTTATATATTTTTATTTAAAATCAGAACTGTTAGCACTGAGGTGAGCTCTTGTATGAGAAGGTCACATTCACATGTGGTGACATCTTTAGGATAACGTTATTTCATTTGCTTCCACTTGTACACACATGTAGGACTCCTTTATAAAAATTACACCTTCAGTTTAATTACAGCTGTATTGCTTTTAATAGCATACTTATCTACTAGAGGCCTGTTAATTATTTTGACATCTGCCCTAATTAAGCCAGTTTAATTTTCTGGGAATTGAAGCATCACTGAGCATTTTAACTGAAGTACAAGGAGGAGGGAGAGAGAATCTTAGCCTATGTCACATGAACTTCTGTAGGTGCTGGAAAGGGAATGAAGATATCGTGCCTCTACATAGAGTGCTAGATAGAGAGACAGACTAGAAATTGATTTGTGGGGAACGTGTGAAATCTTACCTATGATCAGTATCTATAGTTCACCTTCTGGTTGATAAAAGGGATGGCTATGATTTTTTTTTTTTGAAAATTTCTAGCACAAATACTAATTTTAAAAAATGGAAACACTGTAATGTTCTGGTATGTGATTGTTGATATTCTGTAGGATTGCAGAAAATGCCGGGAACTATAAGAGAATCAACATTTAACTTGGTATAAATAGAGTACTTTTCGATGTCTTGTCTTGCTGTGTCAGGGAGCCCTTTAATTATGAATGCTTTAAGAAATTTGTTAAAGTTTTTATAGAAACTTGGTGAAATGTTCCTATGCTGTTGAATTGTGGTAAGAGCTCCGAACTATTGAGTGCTAAGTACATTCTTTTTATAGATCTAAATTATAGACTCTTTTTAAAAGGGGGAAGCAACCTCAGTTTCAGAGAAATTTGAAAATTTTCTGCACCACCTTTTTTGGTTGTGAGTGTGTGTGACTGGGAGCCTAACCAAGGGAATGGGACAGCCCCTTCTTTGCACATGGCGGGGAGCAGGGAAAAGTACAGCTCCTCCAGAAAGACCATTTCCTCTCCAGACAGACACCCATCTTGGTGGCTCCAAGGAAGGACACTAGAAAGTCCCTGCGCACTGGCTCCTACAAGGGTTCCTACAGCAGGCTGTCTTGCTGTATTTTATCTACACAATTACCTGTAGTCTTGTCAGATGTCTGAGACTTGAGAATTCGGCAGAGGCAGAGAGTATCTGCTCTGGACAGAATAGGAAAGGCAAATTACTCTTCACTCTAATATTAAAGCAAGAGCCCCACTGAGACCACAAATTACTCTTTTTTAAAGAATGTTGACATTCGGGGCACCTGAGTGGCTCAGTGGGTTAAAGCCTCTGCCTTCAACTCAGGTCATGATCCGGGGTCCTGGGGTTGAGATAAATAAAATCTTTAAAAAAAAATCTTTAAAAAAAAAAAAGAATGTTGACATTTATTTGGTCTGGGACAAAAGTTACTTCATATGGAAACAGGCTACACACACTCATGCACACACACGCACACCCTGCATCTAATAAAGCATTATAAATATAATTTTTAAAAAGGCTAAATGGGAAGGGAATGTCAAGCATCTGTAAACATGAGCTTGATTGTAATTTCATTTGCATTTTTAAAATAAAGGTTTTATTTTTAAGTAATCTCTATGCCTAATGTGGGGCTCGAACTCACAATCCTGACATCAAGAGTCACATGTTCCTCCGACTGAGTCTGCCAGGTGCTCCTAATTTGCATTTTGATGTGTACTTTCTTTTTTTTTTTTTTTAAAGATTTTATTTATTTATTTGTCAGAGAGAGTGAGCACAGGCAGACAGAGTGGCAGGCAGAGGCAGAGGGAGAATCATGACCTGAGCTGAAGGCAGCTGCTTAACCAACTGAGCCACCCAGGCGTCCCATTGATGTGTACTTTCAACCTCTCTCAAAGAGAGAGAATTTTTTGTTTTTCAGGGGTGGGTTGTGAGGAGGAACCATCCTTTTTCTGTGTAAAGCACAGATTTATATACAGTACATAGAGATATGCAGTTTACTGTGGCAGTAACATTTCATGGGAGACCATCAGGAAAAATGTCTTAAAGAGGCTCTTGGAGGAGGCAATAAGGAAAAAAAGATTGAGAAACACTGATTTAGAGGCCACTTTTTCATACTTTTAAATTTATGGAACTAGGATGCATCTGAAAATTGGTAGCATGTCATAGTTTAATTTTTTCTTACTTAGGTGGAACTGAACTAATGGTGCATATCACACCGTTAGGCAACTTGATGGTATCTTAGATTTGCTGAGACACCTGTGTATTTCCAAATACTGGAGAACTAGAGAAGATGCTCTTTATTATTTGACCAGCGAAACTGACAAAAGGGTTCCTCCTTTGGGGGGAAAGGTTCTTAAGCATATTAAAACAAAGCTGTCTACTTTCCATTTCCTTTTCTAACTAAATGTTTTCACAGGTGAAAATGACCTTGGATCACTTTTCCAGGCCAGAAATATCAGTCATCTTTGATTTTCTCTGTGACCCTGTCCACATATCTTTCTAACTCAGCTCCTTTTTGTCACCATGGTCAGTCCAGCCCTGTCTGTGCCCCTTCCGACCCCTCTCTGCACCCTCCTGGCCCAGCCTCCAGCCACTCCCTGGCTCCCTGCTCTGTATTTTCCATCATTGTCCGCGTGCTGCTGCCAGATCTATCTTCATTTAACACAGCACCTTCTTGCCCCCAAAGATATGCAACTTTATTTTGCCCTTTCCATTGGTTAAAGGAAAAAATACTTATTTTTTACATGATAGCAGTTGTATGTTTATTAGCTATTGATCATATCAGGAATTCTGTAATACTTTTAAAATGAGTTGAATTTTGTTCATCAAAACATTATCTACGTATATCTGAGCAGTAGTAATGCACATACCCAGGAGATGGGACTTAATCAGTGCTCAGAGCACAGTGGACCTGGCTTTGGGGACTCCTAATGATAACTCAGCGGTCCTTTGTGTCTTTGGCCTACGACTGGGAACCTATTCACCTAAGCCTGGGCCCTTCCACTTGACCCAGAGGTGCTCTTTTTCCTGGTCTTTTCCACCCATCCGACCTTATTCTGCACTCGACACACACTGACACATTCTCCAGCCAGGCTTTCATTTATCACACCCTTTGCTGGAAATGTTCTGTGACCTTCCTATTTAGAGTCTGCTAAAGTCCGTGTCAGCAATGACACCTTCTTTGAAGACACTGAGCAGCTCCCACAACACCCTCCTCCTTTCTCTGAGAGCCAAGTTTCAGTTCAAACTTCATTTCTTTGTTATTGTTTCTTGCTTAATATTCTGCGACTAGGGTGATACTCACTGTGGTCAAAAATTATATCCAATACTTGCTTATATCCTTATCTTTTGAGCAGAACCCTGTCCTAGGCATCTTGAATAAGCATTTGACTGGCGGAATTTAATGTTTAAAAATAAAGAGCTACTTTCTTTTTCTTTATTTCTTTAAAAATTTATTTATTTATTAGAGAGAGAGAGTGCAAGTGTGAATGGCCAGAGTAACAAAAGGAGATAATCTTCAAACAGACTCCCCCCTGAGCGCAGAGCCCAATGTAGGGCTCAGTCCCATAACCCATGAGATTGCGACCGGAGCTGAAGCCAAAAGCCAGATGCTTAACTGTCTGAGTCACCCAGGTAGCCCAGAGCTACTTTACTCTTCTATAAGAAAAAGTATAGGGATGCCTGGGTGGCTCAGTTAAGTGTCTGCTTTCGGCTCAGGTCATGATCCCAGAATCCTGGGATTAGGCCCTGCATCAGTCTCCTTGCTCAAGGGGAGCCTACTTCTCCCCCTGCCTGCTGCTCCCCTGCTTGTACTTGCGCTCCCCCTCTCTCTGACAAATAAATAAATAAAAACTAAAAAAAAGGAAAGGTATATATGATACAAACAGATTTTAAGTTGTGGAAAAATAACTGCATACTGTAGAACTTACAGTTCTAAATATAACTCCAAGAAGCCAGATATGGAAAGATTTAGAAAATGTTTGTAAATGAGCATTATTGTTCAGTCCTGTATACTTCCTGAGGGCAGGCATCCTGCTTATCTTCATATTTCTGTTTCTAGATCTTTTATGGTGGTTTGTACACAGTGGGTCTCAGTCAGTGCCTGTAAAATGAGTGACAGGATGTGAGCCAAGAGTGGAAGGAATTCTGGGATGAGAATCAGGACTGTGGGGGAATTTTTGTCCTGAATTCTGTACTCACTTGTTCTATGAGCCAATTGGTTGCTGTCTTTGGGCCTTCATTGTTCTGGTATAGGAACAACCACCACTGTCAAGAATCTGTGGCTTGATAAAGTTTTTGAGTATTTTTACAAAAGGAGCAAGCCAGTGTGTATTTTTTTTTTTTAGATTGGCTAAAATGCAAATCAGGTCCTATCACTTTTATTTCTTTGGAGAGAGGGAAGGAAATACAGAAATTGGTAAAAACAGTTGAAGAAATAAATCAGAGTTCACAATAACCAGTATTTCATTGAAAGTCATTTTTGGAAAGTCATTTCTAGCCATATTACATAATCTTATGTAACAGAGAGTGCATTCAACGTAAAGAACATAAGCTAACACCAAAGTTCTTAGAAAATGCAGGAGTCCAGGGAAGTGAGATTTGAGCACTTCTGTTCGCTTTGAGCACAGTTCGCTTTTCAGCGGACTGTGCGCTCTCCCGACAGCAGCGACCCTCTCTCTTTTATTTGTCACTGTGCCCCCTAGCCCCTAGCATGTTTCCTGGCAGGTCTCAAGTGTTCCATCCATATCTACTGACTGAGGCAGTCATGAAATCCTGGACTCTGATGGAGTGTCAGGGAAGTCAGATGACCATCTGCTAGAGGTAGTATTGAAACAGCTGTGGACTAGGGAGTCAGTGAGGCTTGATGACATCTGTGGCATCTTCTAACTTTGATCCTATGATTCCTTATTCTACAATGAGTTAAAAAGAAACTAATCATTTAAACAAGCTCTAACATGGGCCATGGTAATATAATCAGTTACATGGCTGACTTGGATCACACAGACAAACTACGAACTGTAGATTCATCTCAGCCTGGGCTGGGGTCCGGGATGGGAAGGGTGGAGACCCCTGACAGGTGATATTCTGCAAATGCTTGTCATGGGACCCACATTGTCTTAACAACAGCCACAATGATAGGCATTTCCAAAGGCCTCCAGGGGTCGAACTTGATTGTTTTTCAAGACCCTTGCTCTGATATGTGTATGTTCTTATATAGGCTTATTTGAATTATATGATCTATTTTTAGAAGATTTTTTGTGTTAGAATGATCTCTTAAGCTCACATCATGTAAAAAAGCATTGAATTATTGTTTGGGTTTAAAACACTTGTGTTATACTCAAAATCATTGCAGTTTGGGGGCAGAGTTTGATTTCGATATTTTTATGAGTGCCTTTGTTATATTTTGTCTTTCTTGGTCTGTTTCCTTTTTTTTGCAGCTGGTCTTGGAAGAACAGGGACATTGATAGCCTGTTATGTCATGAAGCATTACAGGTTTACACATGCTGAAATAATTGCTTGGATCAGAATTTGCCGGCCAGGCTCCATTATAGGACCCCAGCAGCACTTCCTGGAAGAGTAAGTATATGGCCTCTGTTATCATATTATGTCCTCGTTCTGATCATTTCTACCTTGTGTTCTCCTGGTTGCGGACTAGGTCAAGCCTGTGCTTATAAAATGGCTGCACTGTGAGAGAAGTCTGTGCCTCTAATGGAATATTGTTGATTTGACAGCTAATGCATTCTAACTTTGTACCTTTTTTATCTCTCAGATCAGGTGAGAGAAGAAAATCACAGAGCCATCTCTGCCTACCTTTTTTCTGTCATTTTCTATGTGTGATCTGGCTACAGTGCAATTTTCTTATGTCATCCTACTTGACACTTTTCATTCTTTTCTTTTGTTTGCGTGTCTAAAAGCAGAATGAAAAAAACCACAACTAAGGTCCATCAGTGATGCCGGTGACATTGCTGCTTTCCTGACAACGAACTAAACTGCTAGAGTAGCTGCAGGTTATGAGTTATCAAGGAAGAAAAAAAGAGAACTGGGTTTTAGTCCTGGTCCTGCCACTAAATGGCTTTATGACCGTTATTTGGAAGAATACTTATAAATCCATCCATCCCTTCGTTCATTCGCACCCTCATGAACTATTTGTCAAACCCCAGCCCATAAGGTGGAGAGTTTTAACTCGTAAGGGAACGATCCTTTCTCGTTTCCCTGGAAAATTTTGGAAATTACCACTGATTTATCCACTAATAAAGGGAAGAGATGAAGTTAGCATTAGCTGATTTAGGTCCAGCTCTAAAATGTTACCAACTATATCTTATACAGAAATTTCATATTTTTTTTCTTTTTATGCTGCATGGCTGTATCTTGAATAACATTCTTTTTTATATAATTAATTCTTTTCTTGTTTAAATCATTTTCTGTTGGTGAGAAATAAATGATTTGTGACTTTCACAGGAGGATGCTAGAAGTGAACCATAAGCATCTGAAATGGTTAAAAGGATTTGAGGAATCCTGCTGAGGGATTACTTTAGTTGTATGTGTGGGGGGGGTGTAGATAAGGAAACAGTGCTGGAAATGTGAATTTATATCTTTACCTCGAAGAATGAAATAGAAGTGTAATGAATACACAAAAAAATACCAAGAAGCAGGATCATTAAGAAGACAGAGGTTCCTAGGGTTGACCTATGAGATACGAATAAAGTACTTCCATTATTTTAGAGATTTATTCTTTATCAGCTTCTCAGTCAGGGTTTCTGCTATTTTGCTTTCTGTGCACCTAGAGCGTGGAGCCCGGTGCCGTGTACCTGCCAGCTGCTTGTTGTACTGATTGCTCGCTGAAGTTAAATAAATGGCCTTAGGATTAGGAAACCGAAACTAAGACACTACTAAGCCTGGTTCTTTAAGATGTTCCACTGTTAAAACCATTGTTGGGAAGATTGTTTCTTCATTAGGTACCTACTGAATACTCATCCTGCTCCAGGTGGGGCTCCCAGGGTGAGGAGATGTAGCTAAGAATTATACCTCGTTTTCCCTGGGGTGTGGGATACCACAACCCTCCTGCTGTGTGCCTGTGCATGCGCCCCACCCTCCCATGCCTCCTCTCTGCCACATCTGAATATACCAGCAGAAGAAATTAGGTTATGAGTTAGGGCACTCTATACTCAAGAAAGGTTTTTCTTTTTTTTTTTTTTTTTCATTTCTAGATACTTAAGATAGGAAACTCAAGATATCTCCTTTGGTGTGAGTCCATATTACAGTTTTCTAAGTATTTTTCTGTAAGAAATGAGTTACAGGAATGACTTCCTTGCATAACTGAAGCATTAAAATCAGTCATTAATTACAGTTATTAGATTAAAATCAGGCCTAAAATAAGTCATTAATGCTTAGGTCAGAACCTTCCTGAAGGCAGGTTCTCTGTCTGAGGCACTGGACCTTCCGTGCGTTGCAGTATTTCTTACAGAGCTAGTGTGGGGAAAATGCCTGCATCATTCCCAGGCTTTCCCAGGCTTTATCAGATCACCTCCAACAAGGCAGGGGTCTAATCTGCTTTGTGCTTTGAGTGGTACCAGAGGAACTATTGTGCTAACTGGACTGTGTATACTTCTCTTCTCCTCTCATTTTTTTCTTCCCAAGCCTGTGTCTTGATGTCCCCATAGCAGAAGACGTTGCTTAGTGCATGCGTGATGTTCATTCTTCCGACATATTTGTTCCAAGCGCACGCTCTGTCAGGCCGTGCTCTTGGGCCTGGGGTTGCCCCAGGGAACTTGCCAGACAAGGTCCTGTGCTCCCCGGTGTAATATTTCTAGTGGAAGGAGCAGACCATAAACAAGCATGTAAGTTTATACACAAGATAATTTCTGATGGTGATATGAACAATGGAGACTAGCAGTGGGGGAGGGAGGTGATTACAGGGGTTGGGAGAGCCTTTTGGTCAAGGAGGTTTCTTGAAAGAGAGCCAGAACCTCCAGGGTGAGAAGGAGTCAGGGCTGGCAGTCTGAGTTGTGTCCTGGGTAGCAGACATGCAGAGGTCCTGAGATGGGAACACGTGCAGCATTTCTGAAGCCCAGAAAGAAGGCTAGTGTGGGGAGAATATAATGAGCTGGGAGGGGGTGGTTTGAGAGGTCTGCTCGCCCAGTTTCTGCAAAGTGAACACACCCATGTAACCACTCTTCAGATCAGGAAATAGAACAGTTAGCAGGATCCAGAAGCTCCTCTTTGTGCTCCTTCCATTCACTCCCCATTCTTTGGCACATCTAGCCATTACGCTTACTTCTAACACCGGAGACGAGTTTTGCCTTATTGTAACCTTGCACAAATAGAATCAGTATGTATGTCTGGCTTCTTCTAGTCAACATTATTTTATTGTTATGTGTAAAAATAATATGTTCATTTTCGTTGCTGGATAAGATTTCATTGTTTGAATATGCAATATTTTAGTCTTCAGTTGATAGATATTTAAGTTGTGTCCAGTCTGGGGCTATTCCCTGTGTTTGGTCCATCTATCTTTTGGATGAATACCTGTGGGCAGTTCATCCCATTATAGTGGGTATCACTAAAAACCTTTCCAAAGCAGATCACCACTGTGGATTCCTATCAACAGCAGGTGGGAGTTCCACTTTATTCACATGATTACTAAGACTTGATATGAGCAGTCTTTTAAATTTAAGTCATTATACCCTGCTTGTAGTGGCAATTCGCTTTGTAGTTTTAATTTGTTGTTCTCTGTTAACTAATGTAGTTGAACTTTTTGTGTATTTGTTGGCCATTTGTGTATGCCCTCTCTTTTTAAAAAGATTTTATTTATTTATTTGAGAGAGGAAGAGAGAGACAGAGAGAGCATGAGTCAGGGAGAGAGTCAGAAGGAGAGGGAGAAGCAGGCTTCCCACAGAGCAAGGAGCCCGATGTGGGACTTGATCCCAGAACCCCAGGATTATGACCTCAGATGAAGGCAGACGCTTAACTGTCTGAGCCACCCTGGTGCCCCTGTGTATTCTCTTTTGTGAAACACAGTTTCAGATCTCTCACCCCACATTTCTAGCAGACTATCTTTTTCTTGTCGTTGTGTAGGAGTCTCAATATTCTGGCTACATGCACACTGTCCGTTCTATGTAATGCAGATATATTCTGCTTCTCTTGGGTCTTGCTATTTTACTCCATAGTGTCTTTTGAGTAGAATTTCTTGTGGTGAGAATTTTTAAGATCTACTCTCTTAGAACTTTAAAATATGCAAATACAATATTATTAACTATAGTCATCATGTTGCCTATTATGTCCTCAGAACTTATTTATCTTATAACTAGAAGTTTGTACATTTTGACCCTCTCCACCCATTTCTCCCACCCCCTACCTCTGGCAATCACCAGTCTGTTATCTGTGTCTATGAGCTTGTTTTTTTGTTTTTTAGATGCCACTTGTAAATAAGATCATATAGTATTTGTTTTCCCTGTATGACTTATTTCACTTAGCATAATGCCCTCAAGGTCTAACCATGTTGTCATAAATAGCAAGATTTCCTTTGCTTTTATGGCTGAATAATATTTCGTTATATATAAACGCATTTTCTCCATCCGTTCATCCACCAGTGGATGAAGCTTAGATTGTTTCCATGTTTGGCTATTAGAGATAATGCTGTAACGAACGTGGGGGGGGGTGCAGATATCTTTTTGAGTTAGTGTTTTCATTTTCTTGGGATGAATGCACAGAAGTGCAAATGTTGGATCCTGTGGTAGTTCTATATTAACTTTTTTGAGGAGCCTCCATACTGTTTTCCATAGTAGCTGCTCCAATTTACATTCCCACCCACAGCGTACTGGGGCTCCCTTTAAATCACTTTCTGGTTTCTAATGCCATAGATTTGTTTTATTTGCCCTTGGGCTTTCTTTTCTTCTCAGAATATTGTTTTTCAGATACATTCATGTTCAGTGTGTCAGTAGTTTGTTTCTTTTTATTACTTAGCATTCCACTGTATGAATGTATTATGATGTATTGGCCCATACAGCTGTTGATGGGTATTTGGGTGAGGTTTAGGTTTCGTTGTTAGGAATGAAACTGCTGTGACTATTCTTCTATAAGTCCGTTTGTGGACATATGTCTTCATTTCCTTTATACCTAGGAATGAAGGTCACTGGATCATAGGGTTAGATATAGTTTAACTTTTAACTTTATGAGGAATGATTTTCCAAGGTGGTTAAATCATTTTATATACTACTTGTTGGAGTATGAGTTCTAACTGTTCCACATCGTTGCCTACATTCTGTTTCGTAAACTTGTTTTTTGGGCAGGAGTGGAGCCATTCTGGTTGGTATGAAATAGTGTCTCAATTTGTATTTTCCTGATGACTAATGATGTTGAACATTTTTTCACACATATATGTATCTTTTGTGAGATGTTTGGCCAAGTCTGCCTATTTACAATTTTTTTGTTTCTGTTGATTGTAGTGGTTCTTTACATATTTTATGTCATTATTTTATTTTATTTTTATTTTTAAAATAGGTTTTGTTTCTTTCCCAAATTTTTTTTTTGCAGAATTTCCAAGGTATTATTTTATTTAAAAAAATATTTGTTGAAGTTACTATAAAACGATTATTTTTCACAGTACTATATACAGAGTCAATGGAAATATATTGTTTTTCTACAAATTATATAATATTAGGAAGAGCAGTTAAAGTTGCATGTCACAGCTTTACAACAGGTAATTTTGCTTTTCATTGAGATTTGTTTTTAAAACAAATTTACTAATTTAAGAGAGAGAGAGGTAAGGAGCATGAATGGAGGTAGGGGCAGAGGGAGAAGCAGATTCCCAGCAGAGCAGGGAACCCAACATGGGGCTCCATCCCAGGATCCTGAGATCATGATCTGAGCCAAAGGCAGACACTTTAATTGACTGAGCCACCCAGGCACCCCAGTGAGATTTTTTTTAATTGAAATGTAGCTGACATCCAACATTATGATTTGATATTTGTATATATATTTTAGAAACAAGTCTTTTGTCAGATACATTGTGCTGTATGTCTTTTAATGAGCAGAATTTAAAATTTTGCTGAACTTGATTTTTGAAAATTAACCATGTATCTTGCAACCTTACTAATTTCACTTATTAGTTCTAGTAGTTTTCCTTATTGCTAAGATTTCCAGTACAGTGTTAGTTAGGGGTGGTGAAAATGGATATCCTTGTCTTGCTCTCGATACTAAACAGACAGCATTCATTCTTTCACCACTCAATGTGATGTTAGTTGTGGGGCTTTCACAGATGACTTTTATCTGAATGAGGAAATTTCCTCCCATTTCTAGTTTATTGAGAGTTTTTCTATTAGCAGTGGGTATTGAATTTTGTCAGTTTTTTCTACATCTATCAAGATAATAACATAATTTTTTTTCCTTTATACTGATAAATGTGAACTATAGTGCTTTTCTAATGTGAAGCCATAATGGTCATGATGGGCTTTTATGTCTTTGGACGGTGGATCTGATATGCTAATGTTTTCTTAGGGATTTTTGTGTTCATGTCATGAGAGGTAATGATGTGTGATTTTCTTTTCTTGTAATACTTTTAAGTTTCAGTATCAGGGTCATGCAAATCTCGTAAGATGAATTTTGAAGCATTTCCATCTTTATTTTCTGAAAAGAGTAATATAAGATGGTATTACTAGGGGCGCCTGGGTGGCTCAGTGGGTTAAAGCCTCTGCCTTCGGCTCAGGTCATGATCCCAGGGTCCTGGGATCGAGCCCCACATCGGGCTCTCCGCTCAGGGAGCCTGCTTCCTCCTCTCTCTGCCTGCCTTTCTGCCTGCTTGTAATCTCTTGTCTGTCAAATAAATAAATTAAAAAAAAAAAAAAAGATGGTATTACTAGATTTGAGGGATGAGATGGGAAATTAGGAGATATAAGTGTTATTTGGAGATAAGGGTCTAGTTGATGTTGGATGACCTGGAAGGGTTGGTCTTGTGACCAACAGGGGTAAACCAGGGCATGCACCATGATGGGTTTTGTTCTGAAAGTCTTTTAGAGTCAGGTGGGTCATCAGTCGAGGCCATGGGCTATGGGCCATCAGATGACTTTCTATTAAGCAGTCCCTAGGGATATGGTGGCCTAGGGGCTGAGCAGAGATCCCCACTGGGACCACTTGCTTTGGTGTCTAGAAGGGGAGTGTGGGGTACCTATGTAATCTCTGCTGCATTGCAGGGTGGTGCTGTGTCACTGGAAGCCTGAGGTGCCATGGCAACTACACACTTCTATTCACTTCCTTCCCTATTTTTTAAAATATTTTATTTATTTATTTTATATATTTATTTGAGAGAGAGAGAGAGAGAGAGAGAGTATGAACAAGTATGGGGGAGGGGGACTGGAGAGAGAAGAGAGAGAATACCAAGTAGACTCTATGCTGAGTGTGGGACCCATCTCGGGGTTTGATCCTAGGACCTGAGATCATGACTTGAGCCGAAGCTAAGAGTTGGAGGCCTAACCAACTGAGCCACCCAGGCACCCACTGACTCTTTCTAACCATCCTGTCTGGAAAGTTTATTTCACATTTTGCATGCCTTTCTCTAACCTTTCTAAACATAACCTCAACTCTTCTCCTAAGCTATGTTATATATATATATATATATATATATATATATATATATGTAGACACACACACACACACACACACACACACTGTTAATTAAAGTTTTTATTTTGCTGGGGCGCCTGGGTGGCTAGGTGGGTTAAAGCCTCTACCTTTGGCTCAGGTCGTAATCCCAGTGTCCTGGAATCGAGCCCCGCATCAGGCTCTCTGCTCAGGGGGAGCCTGCTTCCTCCTCTCTCTCTGCCTGCCTCTCTGACTACTTGTGATCTCTGTCTGTCAAATAAATAAATAAAATCTTTTAAAAAATTTTTTAAGTTTTTATTTTGCAGTAATTGTAGATTAACATACATTTGTAAGAAGTAATAGAGAGGGTTTCTATGTATTTACTCACTTTCCCCGAATGCGAACATCTTGCAAAATTATAGATAACATCACAATCAAGATATTGACATTGATAGAGTGAAGACACAGAGACCTGTCACCACGAAGAGTTCTTCACATTGCCATTGTACAGCCACACTCATGTTTTTCTTGCCCTTATCCCTACCTTCTGACAATTGCTGATCTAGTCTCCATTTATGTATTTTTCATTTTGAGAATGTTACATATATGGAATCAGAGAGCATGCAACCTTTTAGGGTTGGCATTTTACATTCAGTGTAATTCCCTGGAGGTTCATTGGGAATGTTGCATGTATCAGTAACTTGTTCCTTTTTTTTTTTTTTTTTTTTTTAAGATTTATTTATTTGCTTTGTTGAGAGAGAAAGTGCAAACCCATGAGTGGGAGGAGGGCAGAGGGAGAGGGAGAGAGGGAATCCCAAACAGACTCCCCACTGAGCATAGAGCCTGGCACAGGGCTTGATCCCATGACCCTGAGATCATAACCTGAACTGAAATCAGGAATCAGGTGCTCAAGCTATTGAGCCATCCATTGCCCCTCATTTGTTCCTTTTTATGGCTGAGTAGTAGTCCAGGGTATGAATGTAGTACTGTTTGTTAACCATGAAGGATCGCTGGGCTGTTTACAGTTTTTGGCTATTATGAGCAAAGATGCTATAAATGTTTGTATATAGGTTTTTATGTGAACATAAGTTTTCATTTCTCTGGGATAAGTGCCCAAGACTGCAGTTGGTGAGTTGTATGGTACATGTTTAGTTTTATAAGAAACTGTCAAACTGTTTTCTAGAGTGGCTGTTTCATTCTATGTTCTCACTAGCAGTGTATGAATGATTGAGTTTTTCTTTATATTTGCCAGCATTTGGTGGTGTTGCTGTTTTTGTTTTAGCCACTCTGATTGATATGTAGTGATAGATCATTATAGTTTTAATTTACATTTCCTTAGTAAGTAACAATAAGCAACTTCTCATGTACTTATTTGCAATCCATGTATCTTTTTGGCGAAGTGTCTATTCAAATCTTTTGTCCATTCTTTATTGAGTTGTTTGTTTTCTTATTATTGAGTTTTGAGAGTTCTTTCTTTATAAAGATTGTATTTATTTGAGAAACAGAGAGAGCACGAGTGGTGGGGAGGAGCAGAGGGAGAGGAAGGAGCAGACTCCCTGCTGAGCAGGGAGCCCAATGTCGGGCTCCATCCCAGGATCCTGAGATCATGACCTGAGCTGAAGACAGAGGCTTACTGACTGAGCCATGCAGGTGTCCCTTGAGAAGGTCTTTTTACATTTAGGTACTAATCTTTTGTCTGATAAATATTTTGAAAATAATTTCTCTCAGTCTATAACTTGTCTTTCATTCTCTTAATAGGTTCTTTCACAGAGGAAAAATTTTAAATTTTGATGAAGTCCCATTTATCATTTTTTCCCTTTCTTAGATCATCAAATCTAAGTTTGAGTATCAAACTTAGTATCAAATCTAAGGTTTCTCAGCTTTGCTCTAGATACCCATAATTTCTCATGTTTTTTCTAAAAGATTTGTAATTAGGTGTTTTCATTTAAGTAGGTGATTCATTTTTTTAAAAGATTATTTATTTATTTGAGAGAGCGAGCAAGCATGAGCAGGGGGAGAGGCAGGGAGAGAGAGAGAGCAGGAGTGGTGGGGAGGAGCAGAGGGAGAGGGAGAAGCAGACTCTCTGCTGAGCAGGGAGCCTGACACAGGGCTTGATCCAAGGCTCCCGGGATCATGACCTGAGCCAAAGGCAGACGCTTAACCGCTGAGCCACCCAGGCACCCCTAGTGATTCATTTTGAGTTAATTTTTGTATGAGGCATGAGACTTAGGTTAAGGTTCATTTTTTTCTTTTTGCCTATGGATGTGTTCTGGCACTATTTGTTGAAATAGTTTTCTCCATTGAATTGCTTTGACGTCTTTGTTAAAAATTAGATGGGCATATGTATGGCTCTATTGCTTTGTTCTTTATTCTGTTTGTTCCATTGGTCCTTCTTCTAATAGCACACTCTGTGGATACTCTACCTATATAGTGAGTGAGTATTAACGTTGGAAGGGCAGTTCCCCTACTTTCTCTTTCTTTAACAAAATTGTCTTAGCAACACCAGATCCTTTCCTTTTCTATGTGAAATTTTAGAATAATCTTGTCCATATCTACAAAAAGTCATGCTGTGATTTTGAGAGGAATGTGTTAAACCTCTTTATTGGGAGAATTGACATCTTTTTAGTCCTGTTAAGTCTTCCAGTCTGTACATCTCTTCATTTATATAGATCTCCTTTGATTTCTTTCATCAGTAGTATGTAGCTTTCAGCTTTTACAAGTCCTGTTTTGTTAGATTTATACCTAAGTATTTTGCTTTTTTTGCATGATTATAGATAGTATTATATTTTAAATTTCAGAGTCCATATGTGCATCACCAGTATGTATAAATACAGTTGATTTTCTATGTTTATTTTATATCCTGAAATATGTGTGTGTGTGTGTGTGTGTGTGTGTGTGTGTGTGTATGCACACACATGAATTCTTGGGGATTTCTGCAAAGATAATCATGTCATCTACAAATAGGGACAGATTTATTTCCTTTCCTATCGGTCTGTCTTTTCTTTTCTTTTCTCTTCTTCCCTTGGTGCATAGTCTGAACTTTTAGCACTATGATGAATAAGAGTTCATTATAAGAAGAATCCTAATCTTGGGGTTGGGGGGGAAGCCTTCACCATTATATATAATGTTTATTAGAGGTTTGCCATAGATGTACTTTATCAAGTGGAGGAAGTTCCCCTCTCTTTTCCAGAGAGTTTTATCATGATTGAGTATGGAATTTTGTCATGCTTTTTCTGCATTGATTGATCATATCTTTTTCTTTGTTAGCCTGTTAATTTGGTGGATTGCCTTAATTAAAAAAAACATATTAAATAATCTTTGCATTCTAGGAATAAACCCTGGAAAAATTTATAATATATTATAAATGGGGAGTCTTGCAAATGTGATCAAGTTAGGGATCTTGAAGTGGAATGATTGTCCTGGATTCGTCTGGTGGGTTCAATCTAATCACAGGAGGACATAGAAGGAGTTAGAAGAAATGTGATGATAGAAACAAAGATCGAACTGATGTACTTTGAATGTGGAGGAAGGGGCCATAAACCAAGGAATAAAGGCAGCCGCTGGCAGCTAAAAAGCCAAGGAAACATATTCTCCCTGTAGAGCCTCCAGAAAGAATCAATCCTGTCAATACCTTTCTTGACTCTAGCTCAGTGAAACTGATGTTGACCTTCTGACTTCCAGAACTGCGTGGAAGTAAATATGTCTTCTTCTGAGCCATGAGGTGTGTGGTAATTTCTTACAGCAGCTTTGTATAGATAGGAAACTCCTATAGCTGTATAGTGTACACAAGTGTGGATACTCAGGAAATAGGTAAAGTAAGATATACAGATCCTCTGTGAACATGGGCATTCTGAAATTCTCTTATTCTTCATATTTCTACTTTAGGCTATTCAAAGCAGGAGAGTCCTCAGATGCACATGTTATTTAAGGAATACTGGGCTACAGCAATGTGTAAGATGAATTAGGCGGAGGGAGATTGAAAAGAGACTATTGTCATCTAAAGAGGTCAGCTCTTGTTGAAGGGGCCAGAAGTTAGACTGAGGAATTAGAGACAGGTGGGGACCAGGGGCAGCTCAAGGAAGTCACTCTCAGGCTTTGAAGCCTGACTAATGGTAGGCGAGATGAAGGGCTTTGAAGCTGACTAATGGTATGAAAGATGAAGAGAGTGACACATCGATGACGCAAAAGCATGAATAAGTAACACATTCATTAGGCGAGAAGTAAGAGGATTAAAAAGTTATCTGACAGGTTTTCATCTGTCAAAAATGACTGCACAGGTTAGAAGGATTGTATTCTTTCAGAGGTGAGAAATCCAATCGTTGCCTTTTGGGTAATGTTAATTCTAAATCTGTGACTTTAGGGAAGAACATCCTGTTAGTCCTTGAAGACTAAAATATGGCCAGGTGTTTGATTTTTGCATCTTAAATAAAATTTCCCCTTATCTCACCAGCAGTGAGAGGGGTGTTATTAGCATCCTTGTGAGTTGATGAATTTATGTATTGGCAGATCAAGACCTTTTCTTTGTTACAGTCTGAAATCTTATATTTAATTTTTTTCCTAGGATATAAATAAAATTGTTTACAAAACAACAATCAAGTTGTTTTTTTCTTTTACTTCAAGCTATTGTTCTTAAGCTAAAAATTACATTCTGACCCCAAAATATGTGTTCTACCAAGCATCCTCAAAGTTTTAAAAATGAGGCACAAACACATCTCTCTTATTGAGCCAAGTCTAAACTCATCCTTTTCAGGGACAGCCTGTGGAAATACAGAGGTGGGATCAGGCTGCTTTTATGACTTGTTTGATTCTATTTGTTGAATGTTCATTTGTGGTGCATGATGACCTCTGGATCATGATCCGTTAATGCTTTCATTCATAAGAAAGGAAGCCTTCAAGGGCCGGGGTTCCCATGGGGACTTTAGCCCATGGATATTTGCAATGATGCGTGATATAATGATATTGTTTTATTTTTATTTATGTATTTTTAATTTAAAAATGTTTATTAAGATATAATCGACATAACATTATATTAGTTTCAGGTGTACAATGTAATATTTGATATTTGTAAATATTGTGAAATAATCACCTTAAGTCTAGTTAACATCCATCACTAAGTTTATACCTTTTGACTTTTGTCAGCCATTTTGCCCAATTCTCATCCCCCATTTCTGGCAACCACTAATCTGTTCTCTTTATCTATGTATTCTTTTTCTTTTTTTTTTCCCTTTAGAATTCGTATATAAGTGAGATCACATGGTGTTTGTCTTTCTCTTTCTGACTTATTTCACTTAGCACAATGTCCTCAAGATCCATCCATGTTACTGCTAATGGCAAGATTTTCTTCTTTTTTGATGGCTGGATAATATTCTTTATGTATTTATGTTATATTTTTTATATATTTGTGTGATTTATGTATCTGATTGTGTGTTGTGTGTATTCACACTTTATTCATTCATCTATTAATGGACACCTAGGTTGCTAGCATGTCTTTGTTGTTGGAAATAATGCTGCAATGAACATAGCAGTGTATATATCTTTCAAATCAGTGTTTTCATGCCATACAGAAGTGGAATTGCTGGATCATATGGTAATCCTATTTAAAATTCTTTGAGGAGCTTCCATACTGTTTTCCATAATGGCTGTACCAATTTACATTCCCACTAACAGTGCACAGAGGTTTCCTTTTCTCCACAATTTCTCCAACACTTGCTATTTCTTATTTGTTTATTTATTTATTTGTTTGTTTTATCAAAACAAAATAGAGATAGCTATTCTGGCAGGTGTGAAGCGATATCTCATTGTGGTTTTGATTTATATTTCCCTGATAATTAGTGATGGTGAGGCTTTTCATGTACTTGTTGGCCATCTGTATGTCTTTGGGAAAGTGTCTATTCAGATCCTCTGCTCATTTTTTAATTGGAATGTTTTTTTGCTATTGAGTTGTGTGAGTTCTTTGTATATTATGATATATGTATGTATGGATGGATATACGGATCTATCCATATATGGATAGATCCGTATATCGATCCATATATCAATGTATGGATATATATTTGCAAATCAGACATATGATTTGCAAATATTTTCTCCCATTTGGTAGGCTGCCTTTTCATTTTGTTGAAAGCTTACTTTGCTGGCAGAAGCTTTTTAGTTTGATATAGTCTCATTTGTTTATTTTTGTTTTTGTTGCCTTTGCTTTTGATGTCAGAGCCAAAAACTCAATGCCAAGGCTGATATCAAGGAGCTTATTGCCTGTGTTTTCTTCTAAGTGTTTTATGTTTATAAGTCTGATGTTCAGTTCTCCAATTCATTTTGAGTTGACTTTTGTGTATGATAAGACAGTGATCCAGTTTCATTCTTTTGCATATGGCTGCCCAGTGTTCCTAGCACCATTAATTGAAGATACTGTACTTTCCTCATTGTATATTCTTGGCTCCCTTGTTATAAATTATTTTATCTTATATGTGTGGGTTTATTTCTAGGCTCTCTATTCTGTTTCACTGATATATGTCTGTTTTTATGCCCTTACCGTACTGCTTTGATCATTTTAACTTTGTAATATAGTTTGAAATCAGGAAGTATGATGCCTCCAGATTTGTTCTTCTTTCTCAGAATTGTTTTGGCTATTTGGGACCTTTTGTGGGTTCTATACAAATTTTATGATTGTTTATTTCTGTGAAAGATGTCATTGGAATCTTGATAGGGATTGCATTGAGTCTGTAGATTGCTTTGGGTGGTATCAACATTTCAATATTACTTCCAATCCATGGGTGTGGAAGTTCTTTTTTTTTTTTTTTTTAAAGATTTTATTTATTTATTTGTCAGAGTAAGCACAGGCAGACAGAGTGGCAGGCAGAGGCAGAGGGAGAAGCAGGCTCCCTGCTGAGCAAGGAGCCCGATGTGGGACTCGATCCCAGGACACTGGAATCACGACCTGAGCCGAAGGCTGCCGCTTAACCAACTGAGCCATCCAGGTGTCCCGGAAGTTCTCTTTACTTTTAAGTTTCCTCCTGACACAGAGCGGACTCACATAAGGCTAAATCTGGACCCTGCAGGGAGTTTTGTCTTTGTAAAGTAGAACTTCCATTTTTAATAAAGTCATCTTTAAGGAAGCAACAATTTTGTGGTTGGATTCTCTTTTTATTTCTAAATTCATAAATCAAAAATATCCCCTTTCTGCTTTATTATCAAAGATAGTCTCATCAACGTCCAGTCAGTTGGATGTTTGTCAACATTCTAATTTAGCTGTAAACCTTCAGTTGTCTTAGTGCTTCTTAAATATTAAAGTGTGTAAGAATCACTTGGGGATCCTATTAAATGCAGTTTTGGGTTAACCAGATCTAGGGTAGGACTTGAGGTTCTGCATTTCTAATAAGCTCCCAGGTGATATGATGTGGCTGGTCCCCCAACCACACTGTATAACAAGGGTCCATGTGTCATTCTTACCCTGTAAATATGACTTATGCTACATTCAGTTTGGTGCTTAGAGCATTTGGTAAGTTTCACAACTGGAAAGAGCAATATCGGAAATTAGTAGTTAAACTGTTGCTTTTTATTTTAGGAAATTACCAAAAGTAAAATGGAGAAAACCTGCTCAAGAAAAAACGGATATTATTTTTGAAAATGTCTAAAAATAATGGCTTGAGTTTTTAATTATAATTGATTCCTACTGTTTCTTTTGGTCATTTCTTTAGATACATGTAGTGGTTCAAGGAATATGTATTAACGTTTGTATAATTTATTTTAAAGATTTAAGAATTTATCTTTCCTAAAATACAGAAATTAAAACTCGAACTATTATAAACCGGAGTTTAAAATAACCATAGACAGTATCATGGTTTACTTATAAGAATAACAAGCACAGGGGCGCCTGGGTGGCTCAGTTGTTAAGCGTCGGCCTTCAGCTCAGATCATGATCCCACCCTGCCCAGCTGGGAGCCAGCTTCTCCCCTCCCCACTCATGCTCCCTTGCTATCTCTGTCTCTCTCTCTCCCTAATAAATAAATAAAATCTTAAAAAAAAAAAAATAAGAAGTGCATTGCATAGGTTCGAGTTTGCACTATTTGACAGCCACATTTTTGCAGTTAACACTCATTTATAAACCTCTGAGTTGCTCTTCATTTTATTCATTTTTTGACTACCAATTGTATTGAATTTGTTGGCTAAACAAAAATTAAACCTTTGAAGGGCCTGGGTGTCTCAGTGGGTTAAGCCTCTGCCTTTGGCTCAGGTCATGATCTCAGGGTCCTGGGATCGAGCCCCGCATCGGGCTCTCTGTTCAGCAGGGAGCCTGTTTCCCTTCCTCTCTCTCTGCCTGCCTCTCTGCCTACTTGTGATCTCTGTCTGTCAAATAAGTAAATAAAATCTTAATCTTAAAAAAAATTAAATATTAATGTAGGTCCAGTATTAAGGATATGGTATATATAAGATTTGTGGGCAATGTGACATCAGAAATTTGCCCTGAAATACTCATGTCAATTACTAAAGACAGGCGATTGAATGGTTTTTGTTTCATTTCTTGTGTGAAAAGGGTTAGAGGTGGGAAAAGAATGTCTTGTAAGCAATAATGCATCCGGGTTAGTTGAAAAGTTTGTATTTTGCCATGATACCACCGAACCAGCTTCTGATTGAGGAGGTCTGTACCTAAACTAGAACTGGCTTTGGGAACTCTCAACTCATTTCTTCTCTTCCAGCTACATTTTTCATGTGTGTTTCAGAATCGAGAACCTTCCCTTCTACCCTCAAATTTTCTGTCTAAACATCTTCCTAGTAAAGCTTCCATTTGTACTAACATATGAGTAGAACTCCTTGAATATCTGTCTCCTTTCCATTTCCTGAGCCTGGGGTACAGCTTTCTGGTCTATCTTCCTTTGATGCCACATGAGACCATTTCATTAGTCCAGTTCTTTAAACCGGGAACCATCTCGGTTTCCATAATAGCCATGGGGCAGTGGAGTAGGAGGCATGCAGGGCAGACTGGTATCCTAGTCACCACTAGAGTAGGCCTACCTCGAGCTACAGCATGGGCTGGGTTTCTATATAGAATTGCCGAAGGGTGGCTTTGCATGGACACTGAGGTCAGGTATGCATCCAGGATGGAAGAAGTGTTGAAAATGAAAACGAAGAGTTAAGGTGGTGGGAAGATAGGCTTAGTTTGGACTCCAGGACATGAAGGAGAAGTCAGCTACAAACAGAAGAAGCTGTTCCTGACTATCATTGTGTTCTGAATTCAAAACCAGAAATAGTTGAGCAGGGAAGGGGCAGAGGGAGAGAGAATCTCAAGCTGCCCCTCACTGCTCCCGTACCCCCGCCCCCACCACTGAGCACAGAGTCCATCATGGGGCTCCATCTTGTGAACCCAAGATCATGACCTGAGCCGAAATCAAGAGTAAGACGCTTAACTGACTGAGCCACCCAGGCACCCCTTGAAGCAGATTTTTAAAAAGAAGGCTGTTACTTCACTTGTAATGAAGCCAAGTTAATTATTTTCTTATGTCTCAGGCCTGACTAACCCAGGGCCAGGACTCAGCCAAAAACTCTTGACCCCCAACACTGGCTACCTCTCTCCAAAGGCTCTGTTTAAATCAAGACTGATCTCTTCCTGTTATTTCAAAGCCCATGCTCTTTTGGCAGAGGGTTGGTAATCTCATGGTGTCTTAGAAAATCCACGATGTTACCTGTGGATTTACTTTGCCCTGGTGTGTTAGCTTCACAGGATTTGATTTTTAAATGCCAAATACTTAAAAATACACATTCTCCTTCTTGTGTTTGAGATGAGGCTTTTAAGGAGTCATCAACACCACAATAAAAGCCAGCGAGGTTCCCTTGTCAATAAAAAAGGGATTTGTGTGAAGTGCTGCTTTTTCATAAGAAGCACTGCATAGAGCATCACTTAGCAACACAAATCAGGTTTGACACCTAATTCATCTTTAATATTCAGGTTCAAATCAAGTCTTTCCCATGATGGGACAGATGGAGTCTTTGAAACCAAGCAAGCGAAAGGTGTCACTTTGTAATTTCCATCTTTAGGTTGGCAGCAGCAGCAGAATCTTCATTTTATAACACTCTGGAATTGGAATTTTTTCAATTTCCAGATCTACATGCCTTAGTGTGCCATGCAGGGTCCGTCATGGACAGGTTGCTGCTTGCTTCTGTCATAACCTCTGCTTCAGCCAAATCAAATGGCCCATTTTTCCCAAACGTGCTGTGTACTTTGATTTCTTCAAGCCCATGTTGTTTCTTTGCTTTGGGAAAATTCTTTGCTGGCTAAGTTCTGCTAATCTTGCTAACTACTTTTGAATTCTCAGGGACCTTGTCTCTGATTCTTTCAGACTGAGCTAAGGGCAAATCTTGGTCATAGGGCGTTAATACTGGATTTCAGTTGTTTGCTTTCCTTATACGTAACTGGAACTTTTGGGGGCCAGGAATTCTGTTGTTTATCTGTATATCCCTATCCTTTCTGTATGTTTCATTTATCTGAGTTTCTCACTGTCTGTGGCAGAGCTGAGTCTTCTCTCCCTGTGAAACAGTAGTTCTTTATTACTGAGTCTTTTGACCAGAGGCTCAACATACTCATTTATGAGTTTTTTAAAAAAGATTTTTATTTATTTTTCTGACAGACAGAGATCACAGTAGGTAGAGAGGCAGGCAGAGAGAGAGGGGGGGAAGCAGGCTCCCCACTGAGCAGGGAGCCTGATGTGGGGCTTGATCCTAGTACCCTGAGATCATGACCTGAGCTGAAGGCAGAGGCTTTAACCTGCTGAGCCACCCAGGCGCCCCACTCATTTATGCATTTAACAGTTATCTTTTGAATTGTTCGTAGTGTGTCAAGGACTATGCTCTATGTTTACTTCTATTTGGGAAGGACGTAAGAATCAACCAACAGATAAGGAGTTATACTAGATGTAGCATTAAGTGGAAAAAAATCTGGAGGAAATAAAAAAATTAAAGCAAGGATTTCTGAAAATGCAAGGTAGGAGGGAGGCTATACCATGGTTTTATGAATGTTTTCACAAAGGAAGCAAAACTTAAAATACTTTTTGAATACGTATTTTTACAGTTGGTACAGAAAAATTGTAAGTAACTCAGTGATTGGGGTAACCCCATCAATTTATATATCTTAAGCTGAGAAAATATTCCTCAGTGGTTTGCTTCCAAAAAAGTACCTTCTGCCATAATAGAAGGCAGATACTGCCACACTCCCTAGTGAACTGGTATGTGTAGATTTCTGGAGTTTTTATTTTATTCATATCTTTAAGTTTTCATTGGCTTTTGTTTTAAAATTTAATCCATTTTAAAACATGCTGGAAATTTATTTATTTATTTAAAAATATTTTATTTATTTATTTGATAGAGAGAGAGAGAGACAGTGAGAGAGGGAACACAAGCAGGGAAGCAGCAGAGGGAGAGGGAGAAGCAGGCTTCCAGCTGAGCAGGGAGCCTGACACAGGGCTCAATCCCAGGACCCTGAGATCATGACCTTGAGCTGAAGGCAGACACTTAACGACTGAGCCACCCAGGTGCCCCCATGCTGGAAATTTCTTAAGACAATTTAAATGAATTCCAATTTTAGAACAATGCTAGGAGTGTTATGTTAGTCTTATATGTGGACAGCATATTATATATCTAAAGCTTCTATACCATCTGTCTCAGAAACAGGACTAAAAGTGTTCTCTTTTCCTTTTGCTTTATCTGGAAAATACTGAAAAGTGAACAAAAATTAAAAGAAAAAAATACCTCTTACTTGAAAGTGGAGTAGGATATTATACTTATTTTATTTCTTTTCAGTGTTCCAGCATTCATTGTTTATGCACCACACCCAGTGCTCCATGCAATACGTGCCCTCCATAATACCCACCACCAGGGTCACCCAACTCCCCATCCCCTTCCCCTCCAAAACCCTCAGTTTGTTTCTCAGAGTCCACAGTCTCTTGTGGTTCATCTCCCCGCTCCGATTTCCCCCAACTCACTTCTCCTCCATCTCCCAATGTCTTCCATGGTATTCCTTATGCTCCACAAAAAAGCGAAACCATATGATAATTGACTCTCTCTGCTTGAATTATTTCACTCAGCATACTCTCCTCCAGTCCCATCCGTGTTGATACAAAGTTGGGTATTGATCCTTTCTGATGGAGGCATAATACTCCATTGTATATATGGACCATATCTTCTCTATAGGATATTATATTTTTTAAAAAAGAAAGCTGCCCAACCATCCAGTCCCATCCCACACTGTTAATCTTTGGACACTTAGTAAATTGACTCCTTTCTAAACGTATTTATAAATACTATTGTTAAAACAATGTAGTGATGTGCTGTCTGCTGTCTTTTATGATAGCAACTTTAAAGGTTCCTTTCCATACTAATGCTACCTTTGTTCTGCTTTGATCTATCTATCCGTTTATTTATCACTTACTTTTCTTACAAAAGCACATGAGGCACATTGTTTTAAAAAAGCCCAAACAGTGTAGACATGCAGTAGAAAGTAAAAGTTTCCTTTTATTCTTGGGAGTAACTGGTCAATATGTTGCTGTATGTTCTAGATAACTAAACTTTTGGTTAAATTATAACTTTTTTAATACAAAAAAATGAGGGGCGCCTGGGTGGCTCAGCGGGTTAAAGCCGCTGCCTTTGGCTCGGGTCATGATCCCAGGGTTGTGGGATCGAGCCCCGCATCGGGCTCTCTGCTCTGCGGACAGCCTGCTTCCTCCTCTCTCTCTCTGCCTACTTGTGATCTCTGTCTATCAAATAAATAAATAAAAATCTTAAAGAAAATGCAAAAAAATGACATCATACCTTCCATTCTGCCACTTACATTTTTCTTTCACGAATGCTTTATTTCATATCTGCTCTTCTGTTCTTTATTACTACATGGAGGTCCAGTCCAGGGCTTTTTACTGGCTGTATAATATTTCGGAGGGTGGATGAACTGTCAATAAGCTTGTTAGTCCATTCTGTATTTCCAGTTTTTTCTTTATGTTGCAAATAACACTGCACTAAGTATTTTTGTATCTTGTATACAAGGATGTAGCTATAGGGTGATCCCTGCATGGATATGCTTGGTTGGAGGCATTGCACATGTAAAATTTTGCTGTATAACTTAAAAGTTAATCTTTTCTTCAAGACTTTCAGCAGTATTTAATCATAAACAAAAATTCTGATTTGTGAGTAAACTCTTTTAGAAAGGAATGGTGCATTCCTTTCTTGAGGGTCCAGTGAGAGTACAATTCAGGGAGGATATTTGTCATGGTTTTTCTCCTCGTGTTTTAGCCTGAATGTTATTTGGAATCTTTGAGAGAAAATACTCCTTGGTCTTTCTATTGCCTCAGAAAATAAATCTATGTTCTTATTGGTAGCGTCTCCTTGATAATGCTGTTATTTTCCTGGATGTTGATTTTCCTTATGATGAGTCATAAGTTTAGCTTAATTCTCTTTTGTCCAGTATGATGTAGAATAGAATGAAAACTATCTGATGGGTAATTTATCTTAAAAGAAATGGAGGAAGGTGACTCTAGCAATAAAAATTTTAAACCCAGACTGTCATTTTGTTTACAAATCTTAAGTTCTTTTCCTGTAACCTTGAAAACAGTTAAAATTGTACCTTATTGTTTAAAAGAAAACTTACAGATGATGCGCATTTTCTGGTTCTTAAAGGATAATCTAATTGAGGCTCTATATCTTGCTTTTGGGTGGTAAGAGTAGATTCCTAGGGGCGCCTGGGTGGCTCAGTGGGTTAAACCTCTGCCTTTGACTCAGGTCATGATCTCAGGGTCCTGGGATTGAGCTTCAGCAGGGAGCCTGCTTCCCCCTCTCTCTCTGCCTGCCTGTCTGCCTACTTGTGATCTCTCTCTGTCAAATAAATAAATAAAATCTTAAAAAAAATAAAAAAGAGTAGGTTTCTAAAGTTGTGTGTTTTTTCATGCTGCCACACACAATTAAGGATTTCGTAGTCTTTTAGGTACTCTCTGTTTGACTCAAGTTTCACTTACATCTTTGAGTCCAGTTCACTCCAGCTGTTTTTATAGACATATCAAATTGCTATTTGAGAAATATCTTACAGATTTCAGATTCATATGTAAAAGGCAAATGGGCTCACAGTCTTTTTGTTATTGTTGTAGTAAGCATATAAAAACCTCAATAGGCAACTCATGTATGGTTATGTAGACATATATTGGAAGATAAGTATTTGTTTCATATAGCACTTTAATTTATTTAATTTAATTCATATAACTTAATTCTGACTTTCAGAAAATGACTTTAAAAAAATTCTCAGATTTCATAATCTTTCTAGTCTGACTTGTAAAGGTTTATCTGCTAATCTTTCTATCTCTGAGATATTATACTTCTGAGGAAATGATAGTAATTTATTTTACAGATTATTTTGTTTTCTCTCCTTTTTCCAGAAAACAGCCATCGTTATGGGTCCAAGGAGACATTTTCCGATCCAAGCTGAAAAATAGACCATCCAGTGAAGGAAGTATTAATAAAATTCTTTCTAGCTTGGATGATATGTCTATAGGTGGAAACTTATCTAAAATACAAAACGTGGAAAGATTTGGAGAGGTGAGTTTTCCTCAGGAAAATTTTTGTGCCTCCTTAGGACTAAAGTTCTGTATTTCTTTGTTTCCCAGCTGAACATAGATAACAAAGCAATACCTCTTTTCTGAAATGCTGAGAGTACCAATATTTTTAGGTGTAGAGTCATCTACCTGTAAAACAAGAATCCAGAGCAAAGAAAGCAATTATCCTTAGAAATAAAAAAGCTATAATTATAAAGGAGGCCATTCTGGTTTGGAGACTATGTACAAAAAGGAGACAGAATAGCAAATTTTCTATTTGAAGATGGAAGTGGATATAAAGCAGAAAGAATTAATGTGACAATTGAAGAAACAGTATATGCCACAAGTGGTTTTTCGGGTCTCAAATTCATATTGATTTCTAAAGTCCAGAGTTGCAAATATCATTAGGGGCAACTTTTTTTTTTAATGTGGCTCTATTATAAACAAACCATTTTTTTTTTAAATTTTATTTATTTATTTGACAGAGAGAAAGGGAGAGAGAGCAAGCAAGCACAGGCAGACAGAGTGGCAGGCAGAGGCAGAGGGAGAAGCAGGCTCCCTGCCGAGCAAGGAGCCCGATGTGGGACTTGATCTCAGGATGCCGGGATCATGACCTGAGCTGAAGGCAGCCGCTTAACCAACTGAGTCACCCAGGCGTCCCTAAACAAACCATTTTTTTTTTTTAAGATTTTATTTATTTATTTGACAGATAGATCACAAGTAGGCAGAGAGGCAGGCAGAGAAAGGGGGGAAGCAGGCTCCACGCTGAGCAGAGAGCCCGATGCGGGGCTCGATCCCAGGACCCTGAGATCATGACCCGAGCCGAAGGCAGCGGCTTAACCCACTGAGCCACCCAGGTGCCCCTAAACAAACCATTTTAAACAGCTGACATCTGTGGTCTCATTTAATCTTTACAACTAGCTGGTGATAGATAAAATCCCCAATATTACTTAGGCAATATGATCTCTATAGTAAGGAAATTGAATGTCAGAAGTTCTAACTTTGGTGCTTCCAATCCACATCTATCTGATTTGGAGTCTATGTTTTTTCTGTTATACCCTGCTACCTAAAAATGGAAGTGACTTATTTTTTTAAAAATATTTTATTTATTCATTTGACAGAGAGAGAGATCACAAGTAGGCAGAGAGGCAGGCAGAGACAGAGAGAGGGGGAAGCAGGCTCCCTGCTGAGCAGAGACCCCGATGTGGGGCTCGATCCCAGGACCCTGGGATCATGACCCGAGCCGAAGGCAGAGGCCTTAAACCACTGAGCCACCCAGGTGCCCCGGGAAGTGACTTATAACAGGTAGGATCATGGGCATTTTTGGAGTTGGAAGCAACATTGAAATCATTTGTTCTACTTCCCCTTGGGTGCAGATCTGAAGCCAGGGGTCCCACCGAATTCCATGACTTGCTGAAGGTCATGGAGTTGTTTAGTAGGGAGACCACTTGAGACTGGGAATCTCCCTCCTGCTTTAGCTTTTTCTACCACAGGATGAAACTAAGCACTTGGTTTGTAGTTATATTTTTATATCCCTGAAGGAGCAAAAGAGCTGTTGAAAATATTTAAGCAGTGGGGTACCTGGGTAGCTCAGTTGATTAAGTGTCCAACTCTTGGTTTCAGCTCAGGTCGTGATCTAGGGATCATGGGATCCAGCCCCATGGCAGGCTCCCTGCTCAGTGGGGAGTCTGCTTGAGATTCCTTTTCTCTCCCTCTGCATCTCCCCCAACTCAAATAAATAAATCTTAAAAAAATATTCAGGCAGCAAGTGTGGATTTACATTCTATTAGGCAGAGACCTGTTGGACCTGGACAAGGGTCTTGAGCAAAATACTGTGGTTCAAGTTTGGCCCTCAGGGAACCCAAAATGGAAGGGATGTATCTTAGCTGCTTTAGGTCAACAAGTGGCATGCCAAACAGGTTTCTTTCACCAAGAAAGATAACCAGAGGGCTTGGCAACAGGGAGAGTAGGCTTCCTTCAAGGACACAGGATGAGACTGCCAGAAGAGCCAATTTTTCAACCCTGTGGTCTCTAGTCCAGGACAGCCACTGAAGAAGTGGCTAAGTTTACTTGTGTGAATCATCATCTGTCCTGACAAAATGTAAATCTTAGCCAAGGTCATGTTGATGTTCAGAGCCCTTGTTGACTTTTTCTTGTCTTTGTGTTGTAGTCTGGCCTATTCAAAGCAAACAAAAGAATCTGAACTGACATTTTAATGTGATAATATAGCTAAGCAAGAATGCTTTCCTTGCTCTGGTCAGCATTTCCTTCTTATGTTTATTCAAGTAAACAGTGCTTTGAATTATGACCTCTGAAAAGATACATACACAATTTGTCCATCCATCTGGGAAACATATTTCTCTTACAGGAATATAATGTTTTCTATACTGTAATCCACATTAAACTAACATCTAATAGTTAGAACATTTTGTTCTCATACTTTTTTAGATCTCAGTTTGTTGAATTTAAGACTAACATTTATTTATCACTGAAGAATGAAATACAAAATTTAAAGTAAGTCAGTTTTAAATATGAGCATGTGTTCAGATACTGGGCTACTTCTCTTCCTCTTTCTTATTCCTTGCAACCCCAGATTAATTACTTTAGCTCTAGCCATTCAGAAGTGGTATGATTTTTGAAATTAGAGCACAGAAATGCAGGAATTCAGAAATACCACTGAACAATGGTGTAGTTAAGATTTTAGGGGGCACCTGGGTGGCTCAGTGGGTTGAGCCTCTGCTTTTGGCTCAGGTCATGATCTCAGGGTCCTGGGATCGAGCCCCATATCAGGCTCTCTGCTCAGTGGGGAGCCTGCTTCCCCCTCTCTCTCTCTGCCTGCCTCTGCCTACTTGTGATTTCTCTCTGTCAAATAAATAAATAAAATCTTAAAAAAAAAGATTTTAGACAGTGATATATATATATATATATATATATACACACACACACGTATATATATATGTATGTATGTTTTGGATCACTTTATAGTTAGGTGAGATGCATTGCATAAATAACACTTTTAAGCCCTTTTCTTGCCATTCTTATCTGGTGCTGGCTCCAGAACAGTACATGAATATGGGGAATTAGTTTACTCAAAGTGAATGTAATAGAGGTAGTGATATCTTTGTTATTCTTGTGAATTCCAAGTGGGAAAGGAATTGAGAATGCTGCAAGGATTTTAACATTTTCAAGTTCTAGACCAATGTTCAGGATAGAAGCTCATAGAAATTCTGGATTTATTAGTTTGCACATAAAGAAAGTGCAAAAATGTGCTATTCTTCTAGAGGTTGCTCTCCCCCCCTTTTTATAAGTAATGTCAGATTGAAAATGAGATACTAAATTCTTTTTCTGATTTCCAGGCCTATGGGGATTTTCCCGAAGTTGGTTGTTAGGAAGCTCTGTAATTACCTGATTGGGAAGATTTGACTATGTAGTTTTTTAGTGCTCAAGAGGCAGGCAGATAGGCAAAAAGGATCAACCAGAAGGATTCAGGCCACGGGAATGGGCAAGGCTGCAGCTGTAATGAATTCTCTTTGCCTACTTAGAGTTATGAAAAATCTTCAAAAATAGAGGCTTTACCTTGATTGAACCTGGTCTTCAGTGCTGGGCTGGGCACTATGAAATACACCCAGCCCATCCTGTGGGGATGGGTTAGGCTCTAGGTTAGGCTCCCTGCTTAGTGCTCCTGCTTTGCACTGTATTTTTCCTCCACGGTCCTTACATCTCCTTCCTGGCCTGGTGATACGCACTGTGAAGATTGAGGCTTCTGTCTGCTCACAGGGCCTTCATAAATGGTGCTTGAAAGAATGAAGAAGGCTTATGGTTTCATCGAAAACAAATAAGAAAACAGACATGAAATTGGTAATAATCCAAGCTATCCAAAGGTAGTCTGTGCTCAAATACAAAATAGTACCAGCAATAAGTGCTCACTTAGACATGCCAGGGCCCGAGGGTCCATCATGCATCAGGGTTATAAAAAATAGTTTTAAGAAGATGGAATTTAAAACATTTTATTTAAGGGATCAGCACTTAAGGAGTTAAGTGAGGAACTTACAATGTAACAACCACCTAAATAGCACCTACTATGTGCCAGGCACTGTTCTAGGCACTTTACATGGGTTAATTCTTTTTTTCTTCTTTTAAGATTTTATTCATTCATTTGAGAGAGAGAGAGAGGTTGAGCTGAGAGAAGGGGATTGGGAGGAGCAGAGGGAAAGGGAGAAGCAGACTCCCTGATGACCAGGGAGCCTGACACCACACTTGATCCCAGGACCCTGAGATCATGACCTGAGCT
The DNA here is from genome assembly GCA_003697995.1 of Taxidea taxus jeffersonii. Classification (NCBI taxonomy): domain Eukaryota; kingdom Metazoa; phylum Chordata; class Mammalia; order Carnivora; family Mustelidae; genus Taxidea; species Taxidea taxus. The sequence goes on along the minus strand of RCUC01124899.1, from coordinate 26,780 downwards.
GAAGACAGACGCTTAACCGACTGAGACACCTAGGCATCCCCTACATGGGTTAACTCTTAATTCTTGTAACAGCTATATGAAATAGGCATTGTTACTAGGCCCCCTTTAACAGATGGCATAACTGAGGTAGAGAAAGTCAAACTGTCTCTCCAAGATCGCAGAGTACACAGTAGAGCTCTCAGTTAGATGCAGGCGCTCTGGCTTCAGATCTCCTCTCAGCCACCCACTTGAGGTCCCTCTCCATACTCTGCTGCCTCTCCATGAGGTCTTAAGTGTGGCTTTAGTGTATTACATCAGTCAGTTTGGACATAACTTTAGCCAGCCTGTCGCAGTAGATTTCTTCCAGAATTGTGATTGTTGTTAACTTTTCCTTCTCCAGGGTGATAATCCAATATTAGCACACCAATCAATCAGATGCTCTTGACTTAGAGATACTAATTAGGTACAGGTGCTGCTCATTCCGCCAAGATCACATAAATTGACGGGTATATAAGAATATCCTGTTTTAGTTAATTATTTAATCAACTAGTGTCTAAAGATCTTATTTTTAAGCAATCTCTACACCCAGCATGGGATTCAAACCCACAACCCTGAGATCAAGAGTCATGCACTCCACCGACTGAGCCAGCTAGGTGCTCTAAGAATGTAGCATTTTAATTGCATCATGGAGATACTGTGATTTATAAAATCCTTTGCTCTTTTATACCAAATGCCCATGTACAGGTTGTATCTTAGAAAAAGAAAATCCATGAAGTAAAAAAATTAACTCCCTAAGGCCCTACTTTCAAGTACTGTTCTTTCCATTCTTGGGACCACTATGGCATTCCAGTTCCATTCTGAATGCCACGGGGGTCCAGGAGAGGTTCTAGGACAGGAGAGTGACAGTACAACAGAGAGCCAGAGTTTGGGCAGACTTCCCTGGCTGTGAATGAAAGGGGTGCTGGGGTCTGTGTGTGGCCAGGGGTGGGAGCCCAGGAAGTTGGTGAAGGGGGAGTCGTCCCAGGGGATAAAGTTCTCAAAGGTGACAGCCGAGGAAGGAGGGAAGATGGACTCGGGGGCTCTGATAAATCCAAACTTTATATGATCTGAAGCAGCTTGTTATGAGATGATATCTTTGCTTTTCCCCAGCTTTTACATCTCACAGTTTCAGCATCTGAGAGCTGAAAGAATTTTGGAGATGACCCATCCACCTTTCCTGGCCAAATCACTTAGATATACTAAAAATCCATTAGCATCTTTCTCTTCCAATTCTTTCACTTCTATTTTTACTCATTTCTATTTTATACTCTCTTTTTATGTCATTTTTCTATTATAACTCTTCCGTCTTTTTTCCCTAGTGTGCTATATTTTGTCTAATAGATTTTTTCTTAATGGCACACACCACTGCCTCCCCAGTGACTTACTCTGTCACCATCGGATTAATGCCGTTGGTCAGTCGTTACTTTATCCAACTGAAACCTACGCACACATTTTATTTTCTTTTTCATCTTTTCTATGTTTAGAGAACAACCGATGGCATAAAATAAATCTTTCTAGTTTGCAACTATTATTTGTTCTTTAGCTAGACCATCATCTGTAAATAAGTACATCTTTTGAAATGGTCTTTTTTTATGTATTTTAGTTTGCTCTCATTTTCCTGCCTTTATGGAGGTCAGGCTGATATCTGGAAGAAAGAACTGGTACTCAGACACTCCGGAGGGCAGTGGGGAGTCTGACAACAGACCTGTTTCTTTGGGGAGCAAAGATATGAGGGTCTTCCCTGGACTAGGCTTTCTGACTTTGTTCCACCAGCAACCATGTGACTTTATTTATTTTCAGCAGATTTTAGGGGATTTAAGCAGCTCAGAGCCAGAGAGGATCTACACCGGGACTCTAGGGGGAGAGGGGCTGGAGCCCAAGAATACAAGGGAAGCCTAGGCTAGGTTCCCTGCATTCATCAGTTGTGACTGTTTATCAGTTATTTTAAGGAACGAATTTGGTAGAAAGAATGAGACCTCCCAGCACCTGTTACGAAGCCTTCAAATGGCTGGCCCCAGGTCTACCATTCCTTGGGATTGATTCATGCCCTCATGAGAAAAGAAACTGTATTTTCTAATACTTTTTCCCTTCACAGGTGTTTGTGTTCTAGGTGCCCTGATAAATACAGAGCTTAGTTCTATTCATGTCTATGTCATACTCAGGATTCCAGAAGGCCAGTGTCTTCTTTCTTACAGCTCTCTAGTTTCTTAATTCTACAATTTAATTTAAATGTATTTTGAATAACATTGCAAAACTTTTTGTCAAGATTTTGAAGGCTATTAATCCCCTACTGAGAATTTTAGGGCTTATACGTTCTGTACCTCTTAGTCCTAAAAATGCCTGAAGCTTCATACAAAAGCCACAGAAATAAAATATAGGTTGATACACTGAGATAAAAAAATTACGTGATTCCCACCCCCCTTCATTATTCCCTTCCTCCTCCTAATGTCCTCCATGCTAGTCTTATGTTCCACAAATAAGTGAAACCATATGATAATTGTCTTTTTCTGGTGACTAATATAACATAATAAAAAAAGATGACATGATTTATATTTTAGTAGATTTCCTCAGACCAGTATTGCATGTCTGGATCTTTTCCCCTCCCCCTTCCATCCCCAGGTCCTGATTTAAGTGTTCTCTCACACCCTAATCCAGTCTGTCACCTGTCACCAGACCACTGCAGGAGCCACTAAACTGCCCCCCCCCCCCCAAGACTTATCCTTCTCCTGTTCATTCTCCTCGAGGTCACCATGTGGGAGGAAATGTTTGCAACATATTCAAATTAGGGTTTTGGGGTTTTTTTGTTTTGTTTTGTTTTGTTTTTAGAATATAGATTTTTAATATTAATACATATTTTCAAATACCTCTCCAGGGAGAGTATCCCAATTTTCACTCCCATCAGCAAGATATGGAGAGTACCTACTTTCCCAAAGCTTTACCAACACAGTGTTATCAAATTTTGGGTTTTTTGACAACATGATAGACTTTAAAAAGTATTATCTTGGTGTAGTGTTAATTTTAATTTTTTCTTACTATGTGTGTGATCAGACACCTTTCTCTGTTTTTTTTTTTACTTTTTTTTAACTTTATTTAAGCTTTATTTAAACATATAATGTAACCCCACCACCCTCTCCCATCCCCGGGTTTTTTTTAAATGTAAAGAATGCTTAAAAATCAGTGTGAAAATGCCGCATACACAAATAAAACAAAATGGGAATCCTCATGGCTGGTAAACACTTTCTTTTATTTCTACTTCCCTAGAAATTAAAGAAACACAAATCTAAATGACAAGATCCTGTTTCTGCCTCTCAGGTTGTGTGAGATTATAGAATGTAGGCAATAGGGGGCACCTGGGTGGCTCAGTTGCTAAGCGTCTGCCTTCGGCTCAGGTCATGATCCCAGGATCCTGGGATCGAGCCCCACATCGGGCTCCTTGCTCCGAGAGAAGCCTGCTTCTTCCTCTCCACTCCCTCTGCTTGTGTTCCCTCTCTGGCTGTATCTCTGTCAAATAAATAAAATCTTAAAAAAAAAAAAAGAATGTAGGCAATAGTAGCAGGGATTTGGGGAATAAAAACTAAAGATTGCCAGTTGGAGTTTGAAATGGAGGACCGTTTGAAGAAGCTTGGCGGAAGACTGTACGATGCGTTTAGAGGTTCCACTTCTATGAATCCATCTTAAGACAATAATAGGACAGTGTTTAAAAGCCATATGTGTAGAGGAGGATGTTTGTTGGAGGTGTTTATAGTGATGAAAGACAGAGAACAGCCTGAACCAAGGGAAAAGAAATGAAATTTGGTGTATCTAGACAACGGAATTTTATGGAGCCACAAAGAATAATGATAGAGAGGTTTGGGAGGTTTTGGTTTTTTAAATTTATACTGAAATACTTCCAACAATGTATCTTTCAGGTGAAAAAGTAAGTTATAGGGCAGCATATATGTAACTCAACCTCTTTTTGACAGGAAGAAGTATGTTGGGGGATGGTATGTATAGCATGGGGGAAAATCTGGAAGACTATATGCCAGAATGCTAATGGGTTTTGTTTTTTGATGGTAAATATGTAGGTGGTTTTAATATTTTTTCACTCTTATCTGTATTTTGTCATTACATACAAACAAGTATCATAGGAGAAAAATATATATGCATATATATATGTGTATATATATGTGTATATATACACATATATATATATGTATATATATATATATTTTTTTTCCTTTAGAAAGGACATGGTTTCCTTCTCCAGAGGTTGAGAGAAGCCGGGACTTAATAAGTAATGTTCTCTTTTTCTTTGAGAGCTAGGGTATTTAAGTAAACTCCTTAAGAGAAGGAGCTTAAGTATAAAATACATTGAATCTGGCTAGTTAGGGGCGTGGCTCTCTGTTGCAGAGTTTTCATTGTTTTCTACATTTGAAGTGTATTACATTTAAAAGATTTCACCTTTCAGATACATAATGAAGTGGGAGAGAAAATACTTGTAACATAGCTATAATGTAAAATATACTATTTTTTGTTTAATTGTATATCTTGTTAAATTAGTATTTATTTTTTTCCAAGTAATATGTGATCACACTTTTAGAAGTGTCAAAAATTACTGAATTCTAATAAAAAATATCAGTCCCCTATCCCACCTTTCTGTTCTCCTAGACCAACTCCCAAACCAACCCACAGAAGGGGGAACCTCTAAGCAAATGATACCAGCATTTTCACTACCATAGTTCTGCACATCAGTGTCTTGCTTATAATGCTATTTAAAACAGTTTATTGATTTTGGACATTTTTTGATTGCCTCCTGGTTGTGATGGATGGAATTTTAGCTTCCCCCTCCCCCGAGATGTTACTCTCACTCCCCTGTGCTTCCCAATATTGCTACATCATAATTTTTGGTTAAAACCAATAATATGTCATTATTACTATGTAAGGATTGTTCACTCTTGAGATTGGCAGTCTACTCTGTTTCCTTTGTTGAACCTCTCCTTGTTTTTCCTATTTTTGTGGTGTTTTATATTTACTTATTTGTTTTTTATTGACATACAGTTGACACAGTGTTATATGAGTTCAGATGTGAGTTAATTGCCTTTTTATTTGCAGAGTTTTCTGTGTATTTTTTTTCTTGGAAAAAAGGCTACTCCCTCCTCCCCCAGTCGTGCAAAGCAATTTGAAATTTTTTCAAAATCTTGACAAAAATTTTACCAAGTTCATTCTTTTCCCCAAGAGGCTTCTCCTTTCCAGCCTGGACTGATTGTTCTCTAGCCCTACTCTATGGTTCCAACCTGAGCCCTTGTCCTAATTTTCCTGGATTTCTTCCTGTCTTCTTAACTTTTCCCTGACATATATCCTATAATAGTTTTCTTTTTTTTTTAAGATTTTATTTATTTATTCATTCAACAGAGAGAGATCACAAGTAGGCAGAGAGGCAGGCAGAGAGAGAGAGGAGGAAGCAGGCTCCCTGCCAAGCAGAGAGCCTGATGTGGGACTTGATCCCAGGACCCTGAGATCATGACCTGAGCCGAAGGCAAGAGGCTTAACCCACTGAGCCACCCAGGCGCCCCCTATAATAGTTTTCTCAGAGACATTGTGTGGGAGGTCAATTTTTGTGTCTTTGTTCTACCTTTATGTTTGTTGGGTTGAATTTTGGAATTTCAGGTGGGGGCTCACTTTTCCTTAGAATTTGAAGGTAGGGGTGCCTGGGTGGCTCAGTCATTAAGCATCTGCCTTCTGCTCAGGTCATGATCCCAGGGTCCTGGGATCAAGCCCCGCATGGGGCTCCCTGCTCAGCGGGAAGCCTGCTTCTCCCTCTCCCACTCCCCCTGCTTGTGTTCACTCTCTCACTGGGTCTCTCTCTGTCAAATAAATTAAATAAGATTTTAAAAAAAAAGAATTTTGAAGGCATTTCAGAGTGAGGAATACAAAGATCCTCCTGGTTAGAAGGACAAAGAAGCTTTCCTGGCTTTCCTGCAAAGGTGCCCATTGGACAATGAATCTGACCAATAAGCGTGAGGATCCTGTCAGGTCCTTCAAGAACCCAGTCCCATATTCTAGAGACTCCTACTATGTGCTGGTCCTTCTGTCAGGTACAAGTAGCTGGTAACAACACTCATGTTGATGGCTGGGTGAAGCTAGGCCCACCTCCTCAGGTGTGCCATCCTGCAAGCAAGCCTAGACTCAGGCCTGCCTCATTTCTATTCTTACAGACTTCCTTGGGTGAAATGGATTCCTCCCTACTGGGGTTGTATGGTCAGAGATAGTATAACCAATTCCCGAAGACTTTGTAGGTGGGCGACTTATGACTTTAAGAGAATCTCGTCTGACTTTAAGTTTCCATGAGTCTGTGACTGTTGAAGTGGTGTTCTTTGCCAGCATGATCGTTCCTGTGATCTTGGCCTGCTTCACTCCATACTCATTCTTCAATATTCAGTTAAGGGATTTCCTCCTCTAGGAAGCTTTCTTCTTCATTTCTTCTTCTTTCCTTCCAGGTGTGTGCTTTGTATGTCTATTTTGCTTTTTCAAACTCTGAGTTAAAGTAGTAAGGTGTGGTTTTTTTACCCAGGACATGCCTACAGACCCCAGATGTAGCCATGCAACCCAGCCTACGTGGCAGGGAGCAAAGAAGTGTTTTGAGCCAGGAATGGCTATCAGAAATGACTAGAATGTGACAGAGGGAAGTATATTTTTGTATATCTTTCATCAAATAAGAGTTCTAGCTTTAAAGAGGGGAGATGATTTTTATGGCTGCAAGGAATTAGCAAATTCAAGGCATATGAATTATTCAGGGAAGAAGTGGGCAAAATAAAATCTTTACTGGTGCAGTTTAGTATACTGTTGTATTTGGGGTCAAGAAGTCTGATTTTCAAATCATAGCTGTCATGAAGAACTTTGGGGAGCTTGGGCAATATTCTTCTATGAGCACCTCCTTTTTTTCATCTTTATGGGCAACAGTGTCCTCTCTGCCCTGAGTTGTAAGAATGAAATGTGAGCTAGCATGTGAAAAGACCTTGAGTGGTACTTCTGTTTTTCAACCTACAAGACTTATTTCAGCAGGAAACACTTTCCCAATCTAGTAAGCTTAAACTCCTTCTGGAAAGGTCTTGAGTGCTTTTACTGGTGTTAATAGATCCTAGTAAGTTGTTGCCTAGATATTCTAAATTGTTTTATCTTTCATTTTTATATACAAGTTATAAAATTTGCAGTGACTGATCCTATTTGTCTCTGGAAACATATTTGTAATGTATCTGTTGAGTCAGCCTGTATCTGAGCTATATTCCAAAACATGATTTTGTTTCCATGAGAGTCTCTTTGGTTGTGGTCCATTGTAACAAAGAGCTCCATTTATTTTTTTTTTTTGAAGATTTTTTAAATGTTTTTTTATTTTTTTATAAACATATAATGTAACCCCACCACCCTCTCCCAACACCCCTCCCCCCCACCCCCCTCAGTTTGTTTTATGACATTAAGAGTCTCTTTTGGGGGGCACCTGGGTGGCTCAGTGGGTTAAAGCCTCTGCCTTTGGCTCAGGTTGTGATCCCAGGGTCCTGGGATTGAGCTCCACATCGGGCTCTCTGCTCAGCAGGGAGCCTGCTTCCTCCTCTCTCTCTCTCTCTCTCTGCCTCTCTGCCTACTTGTGATCTCTGTCTGTCAAATAAATAAATAAAAATCTTAAAAAAAAAAAGTCTCTTTTGGTTTGTCTCCCTCCCGATCCCATCTTGTTTCATTTATTCTTTTCCTACTCCCTTAACCCCCACTCCCGTTGCATCTCCACTTCCTCATATCAGGGAGATCATATGATAGTTGTCTTTCTCCGATTGATTTATTTCGCTAAGCATAATACCCTCTAGTTCCATCCATGTCGTTGCAAATGGCAAGATTTAATTTCTTTTGATGGCTGCATAGTATTCCATTGTATATATATACACCACATCTTCTTTATCCATTCATCTGTTGATGGACATCTAGGTTCTTTCCATAACTTGGCTATTGTGGACATTGCTGCTATAAACATTTGGGTACACGTGCCCCTTCGGATCACTACGTTTATATCTTTAGGGTAAATACCCAGTAGTGCAATTGCTGGGTCATAAGGTAGCTCTATTTTCAACTTTTTGAGGAACCTCCATGCTGTTTTCCAGAGTGGTTGCACCAGCTTGCATTCCCACCAACAGTGTAAGAGGGTTCCCTTTTCTCTGCATCCTCGCCAGCATTTAAAAGAGCTCCTTTTAAATTCTACCACATTCATACCCATGCTTTGATTTGGAGTTTGATTTGATTTGGAGTTTGACCAGTATATTTAATAGATGAATAGTTGAACATTCTTTAGTATGTGTATATATATATATGTGTGTATATAAACACACACACATATATATAATGCTGAATTCATAGTGTGTTAAAACTATTTAAGATAATCTATATGAAATATATGGTTTATGGTCTATTAGGAAATCTAAGTAAAGCAAAATTTTTCATAATAACCTTTCTATGGAACATGTATTTTTTTTTCCCAGAATAATTTAGAAGAGGATGAGGATGTGGAAATGAAAAACAGTATAACCCAGGGAGACAAACTACGTGCCTTAAAAAGTCAGAGACAGCCACGCTCCTCACCATCCTGTGCATTTAGGTAGGGTCCATTTTAAACTTTTAAGTTTGTATTGTGCCTCCATTTGTGGATAGGACATTTACTCTTCTCTTTTGAATATCATTCTGCAAGAGCCATGTTTACCTCTTGTTTTCTGGTTTATTACTGTTTTGTGTGGTTTATTATCCGGTCACTGTAGGGAGCAACTAAGTTTTAGAAGCTTACAGACAGCAGCTCCTGCAAACTCTCAGCCTCTGGAATCCCACCTTAAACTGCTATGCTCTTGGGTGTCCCTGGGACTGTGCTCAAAATTCCGTTTGGAATTCTACTCCTCCCCCATGAGTGGGTGTCCTGTCTCATGGCAAGTCTTACAGGTGTGCTAAGGCTTTTGTTTTGAATTTAGAGAGCGCAGAAAAGTATTGAATGCCAAGCTTTGGTATATCCTCACTCCTTAGCTTAATGTTCTGTATCTGAGAATTGAATAAACAGTTCTTACCTGTGTCTGTAAAGTTATAACCATTCTGAGTTTGAAGTCTAAAATTACGAATCAGAATCAATTGATGGAACCTGACTTGTGATCACAATATCGGGAACGTGCTCATGGTTCAGATTAGTTAAAAAAGAAAGTTTCAGGATCAATGTAGGTGCAGAAATCTGTGAATATCTTCCAGATTCTTTTTTTTTTTTTAAGATTTTTATTTATTTATTTGACAGACAGATCCCAAGTAGGCAGAGAGGCAAGCAGAGAGAGAGAGAGGAGGAGGCAGGCTCCCTGCCAAGCAGAGAGCCTGATGCAGGGCTCGATCCCAGGACCCTGGGATGGTGACCTGAGCTGAAGGCAGAGTCTTTATCCACTGAGTCACCCAGGCGCCCCTATCTTCCAGATTCTTTTTTTTTTTTTTTTTTTAAGATTTATTTATTTATTTATTTGAGAGAGAGAGCATGAGAGGTTAGAAGGTCAGAGGAAGAAGCAGACTCCCCGTGGAGCTGGGAGCCCGATGTGGGACTCAATCCCAGGACTCTGGGATCATGACCTGAGCTGAAGGCAGTTGCTTAACCAACTGAGCCACCTGTCCTCCAGATTCTTTAATGTATGGGGTGGTGACAAGTTCACGAATGATTATAATGGGAGATGGCTACTTTTTAAGTGAGAGACAGGCGCAGCAAGAGGGGTGTTTTGCCAGCATGATAACATGTCAAACAGCCTCACAGAGAATTTAGTTTTCATGTGTTATCTGGGAGGATTAGAACACAAGTCAGATTTGAGGTCTGAACTTTGAGTACTGGTTCCCTGACCTGAGGAAAGAAGGTTTATGTGCCCAAACTCAAGGTGATAGTTTTCTATAGCAACAGGAGAAGATGGGATAGCAAGGCTCTTGCTTAGTAGTAACCGTCGGCTGCCACTAGAAAACTGAAGAGACGTATCATTCACTGAGCAGCTACAATGGTCAGGAGCCATGGTAGGTGCTTAGTCTGGATACGAGGATGAACTGAGTTAACCCAGAAGGTATGTATCATCACCCACGTTTGGGTTGGTTGCTTGAGGTTAGAGAGGTTCGATCCCTCCCCAGTAGGATGGAGTTGGAATGGAGCTGCTAGTCACACCCAGTACTGTGCAGTGTGTGCTCTGCTCGCTGTGGGTACCATCGATGTCTGTGGAAGGTTCTTCAAGACCACTAATCTCTTTATTTGCCCTGTTTTCCCGTGAAACTCTTAAGAAATGGCTTCATATTGCTTAATTAGTTTCAAACAGATGTAGATTTGATTCTGAAGAACTCATAAGGGGCAGGGAGGGATAAATTGGCATATAACCTGGCACATAAGTAGGCAAAAGAAGTAAGAGAATCTCCACAACACAAATTTTAGAAGGCGATTCCAATGTGATTTTTCTATTTTTTCTAATTCTCCAAAATTTTTTCATTTTTTTAGAATTCAGTTTTTCCTAACAGCATCATGGTGTCATCATTGAACATTTTTTTTTTTTTTACCCTGAGTGGCTGCAACACCACCTTCTGATTTAAAGCAATTTGCTGTAAATTAAATTCAAGATGAAACAAAATGACTGAAAGGGGTTTCCTGCTGGTTCTAGGATTTCTTTTAGAAACGGGATGGGTACTGATATCCATTTGGGAGGTTTCTCCCTTTTGCAAATTTAGTATTTTTATTGGTCTGACTCCACATGCTCTGCCTTTTGGTCTTTGCTTTAATGTGTGAACCCAGTGACGCATGAGCATTTGTCTTTGATTTCCGTAGGTTGGATGATATGAAAGGGCACCCAAGAGCAGTGTCCCAGCCTATCAGGTACTGTTACTGAGGTGAATTTCTAGTAGCTTGTAAATAGATGCTCCCTTTTAGATACATTTCCAAACCCCAAAACTGGTGAAAATAAATTGCGTACAGCTTTTCACTTTTTTCTTTTTTAAGATTTTATTTATTTATTTGACAGAGAGAGATCACAAGTAGGCAGAGAGGCAATCAGAGAGAGAGGAAGGGAAGCAGGCTCCCCGCTGAGCAGAGAGCCCGATGTAGGGCTCGATCCCAGGACCCCGGGATCATGACCCGAGCCAAAGGCAGAGGCTTCAACCCACTGAGCCACCCAGGCGCCCCCAGCTTTTCACTTTTTAAGTCCCTTCCTTTCTGTTCCAGATTGTTACGCTACACCTTATTTTTAATGCTCACCGGGAAGGGGATTTTGGTTTTCCTGAGATACCCGTAGGTGTGGCCGTGGTAGTGACATCAATTTAGTCTGTGCTTCCGGCACTTCTGGGGTCTCTAAGAAACTATGCTTGCTCGGCAACGTGCCTTTAAATCCAGGGACCGAGTTTGCCTTGAGGTTTTAACATTTCTGTTAGCCCTTTTCCCCCCTCATTTTACATGTGTTTGTTCTTTATTTTCTAGTTTTATTTCCTTCCCTGTCCTCCATCTGAAGGGGAAACATTAGTGTTTGTCTCCGGAAAAAATGTCCCCCAGACAGTCCTTGGGTGGTTTCAAGGCACCGGTACCAGAGTGCCATACAGGCCTTGATGAGGGCCATGGACATGTTTGCCAAGACTGTTGATAGGATAGGGGTGGAAAGCTGATTCACCCCTGACCTCTCATTTTTATTCAGCCCGAGGTTTTAGGGTTGTTTTGTGTGGGCATTTCTGAGAGGGCTCAGACTTCTCCAGAAACTTGAGCTGCTTCCTTGTACCACTTTTCCCATTGTTGTTTTAGAGACAAAACACGTACTTAAAGTGTTGTCTGGCAGGAGGATGATGAAGGAAAGAGTCTATAAGTAAGTAAGCTTTTCTAGAGCAGATAGGAAAGCAAGGTCCAGGTGCGTTAAACAGGTTTGGTATTAAAACCATGACTGGACCCTGGCTGTCCAGGTTTGAGTCTGTTTTCCCTCAAACATTAATGAACATCCTCTCTGAGTCTGGCACTGGACTAGCTACTGGGAATAGAAATGAGAGACAGTCCTTTGCCCTCGGTGGAGCTCATAGCAAAGAAAATAAATACCAGACAATGAAATATGGCATGAGGGCTGTGATTTACTGTGAGAATATATGACGAAGCAGGATGCTTACCCTACCTGGGAATTCAGTGAGGCTTGCTCTATAGGGTACCAGCTGATTGGACCAGCAAAGGATAAACAATGGAACAAGGCAGATGGAAGTGGTGGGGGAGTAAGGGGAGGAGAAGATGCTCTGGCAGGAAAAACAGCATATGCAGGCTGGACACAGGTGTGAGTGCTGTCCATTCAGGGAACTCAGAACAGTTTGTGTCGCTGGAGGAGAGGTGTCTACTGGGAAAGCATGGAAAGAAAGGACCTGTTCACAAAGGCTAATGCCAGATTGGAGGGTTTCATAAGTACAGCCAAGGAGCTCAGGCTTCCTGGGCACTGAGGAAAGATTAAATGGTTTAAACAGCAGAATGACATAATTAAATATTTTAGATTCTACCGGAGGCTCTTCAGAATTTGAATTTTAAGGAATAAGATTACAAGATGTTGCTAGTAGCCATGAGGAAGGAGTCGTGAAGGCCTCAGCTAGGGCAGTTGCAGAGAGGAAAGAAGACAGATTTAAAATATAAAGAAGTAGAATCTAAGGATGTGCAAAGAATGAATGCCGCGGTCAAAGGGATGACCAACATGGCAAGATCCTGGTGACGGACAGGATTTTGGAGCCTAGATTGGAGTCCCAGCTCTGTCCCTTGCTCACAGAGTGACTTTGGATGAGGAGTTTTTCCTTTGTGGCTCTGTTTCCTTGCTTGCAAAGTGGGGATTGCTGTTTTAGCTAACTCATCGGACTATTGTGAGGATGAGCTGATTAGCATCTATAAGGTTCTCAGAAGAGAGCCTGGCACAGAGCAAGTGCTCTGTTGGCGTTAACTGCTGCTCCTGTCACTGTTATCGTGACCTTCTCTGATCTCTTTTTACTGTGTCTTAGGTGATTGCTGAATGTTAAGATGACACAGCTTTTGTGTGACATTTTGCCCTTTTTTTCTCCACAAAGATTGACTTCGTCCCCACAAGGATCTGTAACTACTTTGAAGCCCTCGAAAGTGACTTTGTCCCCTTCAGCGACAGCCAAGAGGATAAACAGAGGTTCTTTGTCCTCGGGTGCCAGTGTAAGAAGGTAATTTTTCTCTACTTAGATACCAGTGGGAGGTAAAGGGAGGCTGTAGCACACAATGAGTTTGGCTGAAGCTTGTCAGAGGAGAGGATCAGGGAGAAGAGGAGGAATCACAGACGGCTCTGTGACCCTCCAGGGCTTCTGTTGTGTCTCACTTGGTGGGGGACGAGGCTGTGGAGGGAGAGTCGTGTGGCTTCCCTTTCTGTAGTGAAGCTCCAGCTTGCCTAACGCGATCAGGAAATTGAAGTTCCGTGGCACATACTAATGCTATGGGGTATTGTTGTTTCTCCTGCGATGGGCAGAGACGTTAGAATGAGTACGTGTAAGTTAAATCTTACACTGAAGTCTACTTTTTGCTCTCCTGTTTTATGGCTCTCTTCATTTACTCTCTACCTCAGGACACATAGAACACCCAGATGTTCTATCTCAACATCTCCAGTCAGAGTGGTTAGGCCAGCTTCTTGGGTCTTAATTAGCTGCTTAGACAGAAGTTAATGTGTGTAACTCAAGGCCCCATATGATACCATCACCAAGAGCGATAAAGAAGCCATTCTGTTGCCATTTGCATTGATCAGATCTGTCTGCATCCCATTCCCCTCATGTCCTAATTATGTGCTTTAGAAACATGAACTCCACATGAGTCTACATCGTTGTCTATGTCCTCCCCCCCAACCTGTGTTTTCCATTCAGCTTTTCCATAAACTCCCGGCTAGCCAGTTCTCTAGGCAACTTGAATGCCGCAACACAGGAGCCAGAGAACAAAAAGGCCTCCTCGTCCTCTAAGGCGGGTTTCGTAGCCAGTCCACTCACCAACCTCTTGAACGGCAGCTCCCAGCCGCCTGCCAGAAATTACCCTGAGCTCAACAACAACCAGTACAGCAGAAGCAACAACAGCAGCGGGAGCACCCTGAGCAGCCAGCCGAGCCCCCACAGCATCAAGACGGAGGAGCACCCCACCCTCCTCCGGCCCTCGTACACCGGCCTCTCTTCTTCCTCAGCGAGATTCCTGAGCCGTTCGATCCCCGTAAGTTCGCAGACACCACCTCTCGGTCCTCAGAACCCTGAGCGCAACTTCTGTGCCTTGCCTTCCCAGCCAAGGCTGCCACCCAAGAAATTTAACAGCGCCAAGGAAGCCTTCTGAGCGATGCCTTCCCTCTGTGCTGTGAAACTGTCTATGCACGTCCATTCTGCTGGCTCCTCTTCAAGTAAATGCCAAGTTTCAACTGGGGTTTCTTCCTTCCTTTCTTTTGGCCCTCCTCCTCCCACTCCTTTTTAGGTGATCTCTCTTCGAAGGGAAACAGCTTTCATTCCCTTCATCGTGGACACTGTTGACTCAAGTTACTTTTCAGTTAAGTTTGCAAATCAACCGGGGTAGCTGGTGCCAAGCCAGGAGCTGATTCGTACAATAGACGGTATTGGCTTTGGTTGTGGTGGTGGTAGGAATCGTAGCTTTTCCACATCATTTGTTAATGAATGAATTTCGGAGTATTTAAATGTGGAAGGTGCTGAATGAATAGGACCTTTCTCAGAACTAACCATCAGGGCCCTGAATATGTCACCTCCTGCAGGGGACTGACCCCACAGAATTAACAAAATGGCAAATGGAAGGTGTTGATAAGGAAGGCTCATAGGTCGATATCTGGGATGTAGGGGAGGGGAAGGCAGAGTATCAGGAAGATGTTTAGAATTAGCCATCACTCTTCCAGAGACAGGATGAAAGATCGCCAAACACGTTCTCCCCATGAGCTCAGATTTAGGTTGCCAAGCCCTGCCCGCCCCCCGCCTTAACCAGAAATCCCTGTTCGGTCAAATCTGTTGCTTCACCCCCTGCTGTGAATCACTTTAGTCACATATTTTGATTGCCTCAAAGGGAATGGAAATCTATGAGAATGTGAGCTTTGAGTTGAGAGAACAAGGACAGAATGGGAAAGAGAAATCGATCTCAGAGATCAAAGAAATACGAATCGGAATGATTCCAGTCCAGGCACAAGGCAGCTCCAGAGTCCTGGGAGGGCTGGGACCCGGGACTCCTTCATGCCCGCTATTCTTCAAACATGTCCTCAGCCATTGTCCAGGGAGAGGCTGATTTCTGCAGGGGAGTAGGGAGAGGGCAGCACGCCTTTCTTGGAGAACAGTAGCCCCATGGGAATAGTTAATGAGACCCACTTTTCTTAGATGGTGGTTTAGGGACCACCTTTCCTAACACGAGGGCGCAGTGCACGTGTGTGTTGATTGGACTCATTACAACTCACATCCCTACCTCAGCCTCTCTTCGGAGGTTATTTCCCCTCTTCTGTGCACACGCAGTCCGTCCTGGCATGTACAGTTGGCCCTTGAGCAACACAGGCTTCACAGTGAACTGCAAGGGTTCACTTATTCACGGGTTTCTTTCAATAAATATGGTACAGTAAGTGTGTTTTCTCTTTCTTATGATTTTCCAAATGACGTTTCCTTTTCTCTAGTTTACTTTATTGTAAGAATACCGTATTTAATACATATATTAATTGTTGATGTTCTTGCTAAGGCTTCTTGTCAACAGTAGGCTATTGCTAGTTAAGTTTTAGAGGAATCAGAAGTTTTGGGGGTGCAGATTTTTGACCGGGTTAGAGCCAGCACCCCAACCCATACATAATTTTCCCCATAAGATTTTATTCCCCATGATATTTTTCAACATTATTTTAGATTCCTGTATAGATCAGGGCCCCAAGCAACTGCCAGCCTACTCTACCCCTTACTTTGCCTCTGATCCCACTCTATTATGGGTATAGGTGTATCAGGAAAACTTAAATCTTAGTAATTTGGGGGTTCGATGGAAAATGATAGGTATTTGCCTTTTCACAACGAGGTTTACAAATCATGTGCTTCCCAGTTGGAGTTGAATTGTCAGCATTTTCGTATGCTGATTGTGGGTCAGCCTCATTTTTAGACCAGAGTACAGGACTGTTCATTTTCGGAAAAAGTGTTACACATACAGACAGGTAGATAATTACATACATATCTTGCTGATTTCGTGGCTAAAGAGTTAGTGAAATCTACATTTGCAGCTGAATACTGAAAGCATCAGGAGCTTGACAATAACATTCTACTTTTTCTGGATCTCAGTTTTCCTCTTGGCTAGTTGAAGTATGGGGGTACATCTTTGGGTGAATGTTGATCTCCCTACCTCACGTATTTATATAATTTAGTTTTTGGTGTCATTCCATATTTTATTATTTTGTCTTCACCTCTCCTCCTTCTCCCCATCCCTCTCCTGGCCTGAATAGAGTGATTTTCCAATAATTAAATTTAAAGTAATAGTCTGCGGGGGCAGCTGCTGCTGTTCCCCTCTTCTGCCTCTTAAATTTGTCATCTTATTGTAAAGAGAAGCATTTATAAATAGAATTGCCAGCATGACAACATTTTCCTCCTTCTCACCCTCCCGGGAAGTAAGAAGTAGCAGGTCTCTTAGAGCTGACTTTTTGCTCCTTTATCCTTGCCTAGAAAACCTCTGTGGGAGGGAAGGCTCCCAAGTCCTACCCTGTTAGCTTGTTGGTTAAAAGTCTAAATTCAGATGGAAATTCCCATGTTATGTGGAATAAAGCAGGAGGTGGTGAGCTGTTTCCCTTTATCGGTCCAATACAGCTTTTCTAATTGTGGGTTTCTTGCCTAAAGAAGGTGGTCCTTCTCTCCAGGGCTTCCTAAGCTGTGGGGCGTATGGCCCCTGAAGAACAAGGAATAAATCACTCAACAGAAATGTTTTCAAATCCTTGGGTAGGAAATGAAGTCTGTATGGCAATATCCTCCCAGCACCTTTAAGAAAGACCCAGAAACTCCTAGGGGATGAGGGTGACGTGTGTTTAGAGGGAGTCTAATATTTTAGAAGCTACAATTAGCATCTCTTTTGAAAGCTGCAATTGCTCTCTCACTTTATACGGCAGTTCAGCCCCCAGAAAAATGTAAAAATGATTTCCTTGTTCTGTCATTAAACGCTTTAACACAGAAAACAAGAGCAAATGTTAAGGAATTCTTCTGGTGGTGACAGAAAGCTGAGAAACCATCTGATTTTATTTTTATTTATTTGGCCTCTTCTGTGAGCCTCAAGGTTTCTACTGCCCAGGGCGATGCATAAGGTTTCATATTTATTAACCTACTCACTGTA
The DNA here is from genome assembly GCA_003697995.1 of Taxidea taxus jeffersonii. NCBI lineage: Eukaryota > Metazoa > Chordata > Mammalia > Carnivora > Mustelidae > Taxidea > Taxidea taxus. The sequence goes on along the minus strand of RCUC01124899.1, from coordinate 9,436 downwards.
AAAAAAAAAAAATCAGTTTTCCCTCCCTGACATTCAGAGGAGTTTTCAAATGCTTAAGGAATGAGGGACGTGTGACTATGGTGTGGGTGGGGTGGAAGTATTTTATTAAATTAAAATTACTTGCAGTATCTGTCTTGAATATTTGCTCTGTTTTATTTTTAAGAGACTTGCCGCTGAATTGCTATTCATCTCCGCTGTCCTTACCTGACCCCTGGAGTCTGGGTTAGGTCAAGATGCCTTCCCTATAAGCTCTTCTATACTCTGCCTTGGTCTTAGTCAATACTCTCCTCGCTCTGCATTTTAACCATCTGTTCATTTCTCTGCATCCCCCACTAAGACTGTAAGCTCTGTGTGGGCAGGGACCGTGCCTCTGTTTTCTATGCCATAGTTGTATGCTCTGTGCCTAGAATACAGTAGGCACTCATTAAGTATTTCTTGAATGAATGGTTGGGTGTTTACATGAGTCAATGTGTTAAGAATTATTGCCTCCATTTTATTTTTTTTATTTTTTATTTTTTTAAGATTTTATTTATTTATTAGTTAGAGAGAGAGAGCGAGCACAGGCAGACAGGCAGGCAGAGGCAGAGGGAGAAGCAGGCTCCCTGCTGAGCAAGGAGCCCAATGTGGGACTCGATCCGAGGACGCTAGGATCATGACCTGAGCCGAAGGCAGCCGCTTAACCAACTGAGCCACCCAGGCGTCCCAACCTCCATTTTAAAGATTAAGAACTTAAGGGCTTGAGAGGTAAAATATTTTGTCCTAGGCCCGATCGTACCACAAATATGCAGAGGCATAATTTGCACCAAGTCAGTTTGACTCCAAAAAGCATTTTTTTATTACATTATGTCACACACATACTGTGGCAGGTGTTTAAAAGACAGGGTTAGCTAAAGGATAGCTCATTGTTTCAGGAGAGGTCAAGGAAAGATGTGAAGAAAGGGTAACACTTTAGTTGGGCTTTGGAGGATGAATAGGAGCCTGCTGGAAATTTAGTGATGAAAATAGGAAGAGGAGAAATGGTTATTGCAGGCAATATTGCAGTCTATAAGACCAGAAGTGCAGCCTTGTACTATAGTTAGGCTCTAAGATTCTGAAGACAGGTAGACCTGGGTTCAAATTTTCTCTCATGCCACATCTTATGGTGAATATTTTGGCAGATTATTTAACCTTGTTGAGCCTCAGTAAAGTGAATAATGGGAATGGAAATAAACAGGGGCAGATCTAGGTTTTGTGTACCCTGAAGCTTATACAATTTTGTGGGACCTATGTAAGATAAAGAAGGCAAATACGAATTTATGTGAAATTTATACAACATAGGGCTGTGTACTTGGAAAGGAGTTTGTGTGACAGTGGGGCCTTGAAGCGTATGGGGTAGTGATCATAAAATCTTTGTAATAGGGTGGCTGTTATCATTAGCTGAGGAGATATATCATATGCAGTAGTTTACCCAGTTGCTTACAGATGGTGCTCAATACTTGCTAGCTATTACTGTTTTAAGAGCAGTGAGTGTTCCAATGTGAAAAGGCAGGGGAGGTTACCTGTAGATGAGGCCGGGAAGTTAAGCTGAAGCCAAACCAGGAAGTGCAGCGTGAGCTGTCGGAATCTTGTCAGCAGAGTGACTTGATCGGATCTGATCTGATGAAGACAATTCTGGCAGTCATGTGCAGGACAGCTCTTGGTGGAAACCCTCAAGGCAGGAAGACTGGTTTGAGCCCTGTCTGCTGTCCTCCATCCCTGCTTCAGCAGGTGTCCTTGGGTAAACACTGTGCTTGGTCAACAATTATTGCATGTTTTATTTACTACACACAATAGTATTGATGCTATTAAATAATCATATATGACCAACAGATCTACCACATATTTATAATTAATTTTTAAATGATGTATTTATCTTTGTAAATGAAGGCTTAACTACCCAGAGTAAAATTGTGGTCCTTAGTAAACATCTTTTCTATAGATGTTTTTTATAGATCTTTTTTATACAGCAGGCTTTTTGAGGAGTTGTAAAATAATGTGCTTTGCTATAAAATATAGATATATACAGATGTATGTGTACGTTGAGTCAGGTTGGTTAGGAGGAACTTTTCATCACTTTGGTGTCACAGGGTCACATTAAGCTTTGCTGTATAGAGTGGCCTTTTAAATTTTTTTTTTTTTAAGATTTTATTTATTTATTTCAGAGAGAGAGAGAGTGAGAGAGAGCATGAGAGGGGAGAAGGTCAGAGGGAGAAGCAGACTCCCTGTGAAGCTGGGAGCCCGGTGCGAGACTCGATCCCGGGACTCTGGGATCATGACCTGAGCTGAAGGCAGTTGCTTAACCAACTGAGCCACCCAGGCGCCCTAGAGTGGCCTTTTAGAATAAACTTTTGTTGTATTGATGGGTATGGTATATAAATATAAATAAGATAAGCTGCTCTATGATAAGGTTCTTCTGAAAGCTGCTCTGGGCATCACCTATTCAAACCCTTTCTGTGATTTTACTACTGTTCCTAAGCAGTAGCTTCTTCAAAGCTTTGCTACTCAGTGGTACATACTGGTCTTTGGACGTTTCCAGAGATGTTCTCATGGCGATGTTGCAGGTGATGTCAATGAGGCCATTCGCCATCTCTTGGAATTTCCTCACTTTCCTCTATTCTGATGCTCTCTCATCTTTGTTGTTTTGGGTTAGCCTCATGGATAATCTTCCTAACTCAGTCTCTTCATTAATTCATACTATAAGTGGGGGCCCAAGCTCTTTCTGTCAAGGGCCTGATAGTGTTTTGACTTTGTGTCCTAACTCTTCAACTCGATACATAAACAGATGGTGTGGTTGTGTCTCAGTGAAGCTTGATTCACAAAAATAGGGGGTGGGCTGGATTTGGCCCCTGAGCGAAAGCCCACTTTAAAACGTCAAGCCCACTTTAAAACACTGTCAGGTAAGAGAGAACTGATCTCATTGTTATACTCACCTGTTCAAAAGTGACCAGGACCCCCAGTGCTAGAACAGTAATCCTGAATTCCTTTGCTGAGTTTCCAGGCCCTCTGTCCTCAGGTCCCCTTCTCGTATCTTTGTACCTCATTTACCCTGCTTGTCCCTGAGTGGGTTCCCTTGTCCTCTTTCCCCCACTAGGTTCTCACTATTGCCCACCTCTTGGCCTTTGGAAAGCCCTTTCTTAAGCCCCCCCCCCCCCCCCCAGTTTCTCATTCTTAAAGAGATAGGCTACCTTCCACCTACTCTCTGAAGCCTTCCTCCGGAAACCGGCCCCACCCGATGTTTTCCTTTTTAACCTCTTGTTCCTGTCCGTGATGCGTATTTAGTACTTTATCAGTAGGTGCTGTTTTTATTACATAGCTGAGCCTCTGTGTCAGTTTACCTATTGTCCATATATATGAGACTTGTCTCCAGCTTTAAGACTTTGAGTGGCAGTATATGAAGTTTCATAAAGTTCTTCTATAGTTTATGGTTTCTAACATAATGCTAGACACAGGAAGGAATTAAAAACTATTCCTTTGGTTTGCAGTTGAAAGGAAAATTGAAGTGAACTATTGTGTGCGTACTTAACTGTTTGACCCTAGCGCTCTCCTTATGTTGAAATTGTCATGAATGCTGTTCCCTGCGTGAGAGGGAGCAGCCGTGTTTGTACGGTTAGTCTGCTCTCTGTGGATGAGTTCTCCACCACAAATTTATTTATTTTTTTGGTAATCATAAAGCAACTTGAATTTTTGCCTCCAATATTATTTTTGTCCCTTTACATTTATTTGTTGGCTATAGTGCTTCCTTTTTATTGACATGGACACATGGACACACATGGTTACATTACTTTCAGGTGTACAACAGTGATTCAACATCTCTGTGCGTTCTGCTGTGCTCACCACAAGTGTAGCTCCCATCTGTCATCATATAATGCTATACAATGCCATCGATTATACTCCTATGCTGTACTTGTCATCCCTGTGACTTACTCGTTCTATAACTGGAAGCCTGCATCTCCCACACCCCTTCTCCCATTTTGTCTGTCCCTCAGATGGACTACTCTGGTAGGGAGTAGTTTGTTCTGTGTTCTCTGTCTCAGATTTCACCAGGGCCGGACCAGCCTTGGTAGCCTGTGAGTAGGTTAAGTTCTTCTGTGTTCTGGCATGAGTCGGAAAATAGTCAGAAAATATACATAAATATAAATATATATTTATTTATTTAAGGAATTACTGATCCTTAGAATAGGACTTGGAATAAGATCAAAATACTAGATCCAGCTCAGTAAAGTGCCGAGTTTGGTGGAAATCTGAGTGACTGGCATGTGCATGAGAGCTTGCTTCATTTTTACTTTGAAGTAATGTTTGTGTGACGATGATGAGTTACTTACTGATTGTTTGAACATTCATTCCCAATAAAATGCTTCCACTTGCCAATGGGATGTTAATAGCTTTTCTGGATTTAACCTTCATGTCTTTCCCCTCTGCCTGTTCCCCATTCTACAAACTGTCATCCAGTTGTGATTTTAAATATGATCTTGAATCACAAATCTTTAAGATTAAATATTGCATTTAATCCTAAGGATCAGTACCAGCTTTCTAACCTGTATAAACATTTAAGTTGCTGTGGTTTTCCACTCTCCTCTCTGTGTCTGGCATTACCTTAAATGTGATGGAATTTTCAGCTAAGGGATGTTACTAATATCGAGAACATGAGCTCGTTCTTTGAGCTGCATCTCTGGCCTTTATTCAGCATTGGTATTCTTTTGTTCCAAAGGGACTTGAGATTGTTACTTGACAAAGCATCAAATTGTTTGAGGTCAGCGTGGTTCAGATGGTGCCTTTAACTTTGCATATAAGCTGTTAGGTACACACAGTGTTTGCAGATACAGCTAAGGATCTTTTCAGTTTCCAGGGTTAAACCGTGGTTTACATTAATTTGCTGTACAAAGCCCGTCAGCTGTGTTTGACTCTCCATTTGAAAGGACTCTTTCAGATACAGAACTTTAATCTCAAGTACATCAGAACCTTTGTTGTTCAACTTAATTTGACACCTTTCTTATGCAATACCAAAAACACTGCTAAGTCAATACAAAAGAGTCATTCTAATCTTTGCTTTATTTGTTAATTTGGCCAGGAGCAGAAGAGATTTTTATATACGTATAAAGACTTGTCCAATTAAAAAAATTATCTACTATATATATGTCTACCATGAGTGCAGTATTGTTTTAATGGAGGAAGGTAAAAGACATATAAACCATTCCCTCCCACTAGATGGAAAGCTCCATGAGGGCATCTTCTGGCCTAATTGATTGTCTGCCTTCGTTTTTCTGGTCCCTTCTATCTGGCTTTGCAGTACTGCCAAAATCTGCTTAAAATACTCATTTCCTCATATTGTCCTTTGCTTAAAAATCTTCTTTGGTTGAAGAACAAAACCAGTTATTCTGGGATTTCTCTCTTCTCCCCTGAAGTTCTACGGTTTCACCATAATATACCTAGATACAGACTCAGTATAGTTTCTACTTGGGGGCCTCGGTGCCTGCTTTCAATCTCAGGGCTGATGGCTTGTTCAGTGATGTAAAGTCCTTAGGCATTTTCTTCTTGGACATTACCTGCCTTTCCCCTACTTCTCCTTTTGTGACACCCCCGAGACTTATGTTCAGTCTGTCCTCGGCATTTCTTACCTTCTGCTTTTTTAAATTAAATTTTTTTTTTTTTTTTTTTAATTCTGGTTGCTGTGGTTGTGTTCTGATTGGATTCCTCCTGCTCTTTCCCAATTCTATTTTAACTGTGTCCATTCTGGAAGGTATCCCCAACCTACTGACCTTTTGGTTTCAACAGCTCTGTCTTTTATTTCCAGCATTTCTGTTCATTCTTTATGACAGCCATCTGTTTTTCTTTGGGCCTGCCTATTTTTATTTTGTAACTTCTCATCCTTTTTATGAGTATTCTTCATGTTTTCACCTTGAGGATCTCAGATGCCAGGTCATCGTGAGATGGTTTTCTTATTTGCATTTCAGCAATATGTGAGCTTTCCTCTCTTGGCTGGAGGCTTTGCTAGTTCTCTTGGTGTTCATGTTCCTTGTATCAAGAATTTTGAATTTCGAATTTTAGAATTGTCATTTGTAGATTTACACTGGATAGGAGTTTTTGCTTCTCTTCCCACTCTCTCTGTGATTTTCCTTCCTCACGCACTGGCTTCCTTCTTGGTTCCGCTTGGCCCACTTCCCCTTCCCCCCAAGCCCAGGTCCTCAAGTCTGGAAACAGAGCTCAGGATCCAGGCTCTGTCCCTTGCTGAGCTCGGCAGGCTGGCTTCTTGAGGCAGGGATACAGCTCTGCATAAACCCTGGCCCCAGGGCAGTTGGTTGCCTCTTCTCCAGCCCCCTTCCCAGGTGGGGGAGCCTGATGCCAGCCCCAGTTTCGGGCCTGGGGACTGTGGCCTGTAGACCCTCAGGAATGGAACACAAGGCTTCCACTGCTCCGTAGCCAGCGACCTACTGCCATGACTTGATTTGTTTGTGGGCCGTAAAAAAGCTGACCATAGTTTTGTACCCTGCTGTGCCTTTTCTCCCATGCATTATTTATTTATTTATTTATTTATTTATTTGACAGACAGAGATCACAAGTAGGCAGAGAGGCAGACAGAGACGGAGAGAGAGGAGGAAGCAGGCTCCTCGCAGGGCAGAGAGCCTGATGTGGGGCTCGATCATGACCTGGGATCATGACCTGAGCCGAAGGCAGAGGCCTTAACCCACTGAGCCACCCAGGCGCCCCTCCCATGCATTTTTTAAAAAAGATTTTATTTATTTACGCTGGAGAGAGAGGAAGAGAAAATCTGAAGCATTGAGTGCAGAGCCTGATACTGGGCTTGATCTCATGACCTGAGCCAAAACCAAGGGTCAGCTGCTTTACCGACTGTGCCACCCCTGTGCCCCTCTCCCACACATTTTATCCTCACTTGGCTGTGTGAGGGTGAGAGAGCTCTCTGGGCCCCAGTTACAGGAAAACTCATCCCATTCATGGAGTACCCACTCTTAGGATCTCATTGTCTCCCAAAGGTTCCCTCCTAATACCATCCTACTGCAGGTTAGGGCTTCAACACAGGAATTTGGAGGTAGGGGGGAAGACAAACATTAAGACCGTCATAAGCAGTAAACTAAGAGAAAATTAAAATGTGTCTATTTGAAAGTAAGCAAAAGAAGGTTGACCTATTCCAGCCTAATTCCCCTTATTGACCCCCTAAGTTCAAATTGCTTTCCCTCTGGTAACTCCCAAATCTTTACAGGTGAGAGGTAAATGCTGGCTTCTGACGTTTTAAATACTGACCGTAGACTCTCCTCTCCTTTGAAAACTCCACCCAGTGATCTCCTAGCTCCTTTTGTCCCCATCACTGCCATCTACTTACCTTCCTGCCTTGAGGACTTTGGCTTTACTTTGTAGCTACCAGGCTACTGCCAAGATTCTCTGGAACGTCTTCCTAATCGTGACAGTCATCATCATCGTGACTCAGTGAGTCACTCCAGGCATTGGACTAGCCGCTTCCTATATACATTATCTTATTGATTTAGTCCACAATTTAAAGATAAGGATATCAGGATTCAGAGAGTCAGTGACTTGGCTAAAGTCTCACAGCTACTCTATTTTAAACTTTCTTAACTCCGCGTGATCTTTATTTTAATTCACTTGGAGGTCCATTTCATTGACCCTTTCATCACTCAGTGCATTGCTTCTGGTACCTTGAATCCTGTGAGGCTCTTCTCAGATAGTTAGCCCACCTACTAACCCTTCCCCATGACCTCTCTCTGACCCCCTGCCTGCCTCCCCAGCCCTCTCCGTTCCCTGCCTTCTGTGACCCACAGAGTCCTTTCTGCTTTCTCTTTCCAACATTCTGTTATACTTAGGACTTCTTTCTGTAGCCACTTGATTGCTAGCCTCCAAAATAAGATCAATCCGACCATTTCCTGTCTGTTCTGAGTCTCTTTCTTTCTAAGCACTATTGGTGAAAATGCCATCACTCACTTGCCAATTGCCTCCATTTCAAATGAAGTTCTAGTACCTGGCCCTTCAGTGCTCATGAGTACTTTAGTTATCCCATTTTGGCTCCCTTGCTCTTCCTCCCACCAGCTGTTCTAAAACTTCTTAACATTCATTGTCAACACTGCCACTCCAGCCTCCTGGGGCTGGCTGACTTTGCCTTGAGTCCCACTGAGAACCTAGAACTTATCAGGAGTGATTTCCCTTTACTGTCCTCTTTACCTCAAAGTGTACCTGCATCTGACTTGTCCTTTTTTTTTTCTTTCTTCCCTTTGGATTACAAGAATCATGGGATTTACCCATGGTAATTCTATTCCCCTCTGTTGTTCTTCCCAAACCATTCTAGGGAGTTGCCTCATCCACTTCCTTTCTCCTTTATGTCTTTAGTCTCTTACCCTCCATTTTCCTATCTCCTCACTACAAACAGGTATATCCGAATTGGTCAGAGTGGTCTTGCCAATCACTTCCCTCAGTCCTGTCACCTCTCACAATGTCTCCTTTTTTTTCTTCAGATAAGATTTCATTTATTTATTTGACAGGGAAAGATGGAGAGGGAGAAGCAGACTCCCCACTGAGCAGGAAGCCCCCATATGGGGATCTATCCCAAGACCCTGGGATCATGACCTGAGCCAAAGAGAGATGCTTAACCAACTGAGCCAACCAGATGCCCACATCTCTTTATGGCCAAACTTGGGGCAAGAGAGACAACCCCCCATTCTGGTAAAGGTCTCTCCCACAGGCTGCCCTTGACTTCTTTAAGGCCACATCAGATGATCTCCCTCTTAGTCTTTCTGCAGCATTTGACAATGTCAACCACCCTTTTTGCCTATTATTTTTTGTCCCCTTTGAGCTTTAGAATGCTATTTTCCCATTTCTTTCCCTCCCTCTCCTTTAAACTATTAGCTCTCTTCCTCTGCCTGCCCCTTCATGATTTTTCCCAAGACTCTGACCTTGGCCTGCATATCATCACCTTGACATTGGATCTACGTGTCTCACTTCTTATGGGCATTATCTGGGACAGAACATGCTCCTTCAATTGCCTGCTCCTCCTTTCATTTCCTGCCTTAGTAACTATCACCCAAGCTAGAAATCTGGTATCCTCTTTGACACTACTCCTGCCTTTCCCTCTGCACATACAGCCACTCAGTCCTATCAGCCATCCCTCTGAGATGTCTGGTTTTTGTTCTTCCATTCTCATCACTGTTGCTCTAATTGAGGTCTTCACGGACTATCAGAATAGCCCTTTAAATTTTCTTCCTGCCATAAGTGTCTCTCAACTTCCATCTTTTCTCTATACTGCTGCCAGTGTTAGATTTGTAAGACACACTGTTTAAACCGTTCCTATGTTCCAAATTGTTCATTGTCTCCGTTGTGCCTGTGGGGTCCTGTCTGGATCCCGTGGCTTGCCACTAGAGCCCTTCCCAGACAGACCTTGTGTGCCGCCCCCCCCCCC
>ML100411.1:0-25675 GCA_003697995.1 Taxidea taxus jeffersonii | reverse complement strand
TTTTTTTTTTTTTTTATTTAACAGAGAGAGAGATCACAAGTAGGCAGAGGCAGGCAGAGAGAAAGGGGAAAGCAGGCTCCCTGCTCAGCAGAGAGCCCAATGCGGGGCTCAATCCCAGGACCCTGGGATCATGACCTGAGCTGAAGGCAGAGCCTTTAACGAACTGAGCCACCCAGGCGCCCCTCTATTTTTAATTTCTTAAGGAATCTCTACACTGTTTTCCAAAGTGGCTGCACCAACTTGCATTCTCACCAACAGAGCAAGAGGGTTCCCCTTTCTCCACATCCTCTCCAACACATGTTGTTTACTGTCTTGTTAATTTTGGCCATTCTAACTGGTGTAAGGTGGTATCTCAGTGTGGTTTTGATTTGAATCTCCCTGATGGCTAGTAATGATGAACAGTTTTTCATGTGTCTGTTAGCCATTTGTATGTCTTCTTTGGAGAAGTGTCTGTTCATGTCTTCTGCCCATTTTTTGATGTGATTATCTATTTTGTGTGTATTGAGTTTCAGGAGTCCTTTATAGATCTTGGATATCAGCCTTTTGTCTGTAGTGTCATTTGTGAACATCTTCTCCCATTCTGTGGGTTGCCTCTTTCTTTTGTTGACTGTTTCTTTTGCTGTGCAGATCTTGATGAAGTCCCAAAAGTTCATTTTTGCTTTTGTTTCCTTTGCCTTTGGAGACATATCTTAAAAGAAGTTGCTGTGGCCAATGTCAAAGAGGTTACTGCCTATGTTCTCCTCTAGGATTCTGATGGATTCCTGCCTCCTGATGAGGTCTTATCCATTTCGAGTTTATCTTTGTGTATGGTGTACGAGAATGGTCAAGTTTCATTCTTCTACACATAGCTGTCCAATTTTCCCAGCACCATTTATTGAAGAGACTGTCTTTTTTCCACTGTATATTTTTTCCTGCTTTGTTGAAGAGTATTTGACCGTAGAGTTGAGGGTCCATATCTGGGCTCTCTATTCTATTCCACTGGTCTATTTGTCTGTTTTATGCCAGTTCCATGCTGTCTTGGTGATCACAGCTTTGTAGTAAAGCTTGAAATCAGGCAATGTGATGCCCCTAGTTTTGTTTTTCTTTTTCAACATGTTCTTAGCAATTCGGGGTCTCTTCTGGTTTCATACAAATTTGTGATGGACATCTAGGTTCTTTCCATAGTTTGGCTACCATGGACATTGCTGCTATAAATATTTGGGTGCATGTGCCCCTTCGGATCACTATGTTTTTATCTTTAGGGTAAATACCCAGTAGTGCAATTGCTAGGTCGTAGGGTAGCTCTATTTTCAACTTTTTTAAGAACCTCCATGCTGTTTTCCAGAGTGGCTGCACCAGCTTGCATTCCCACCAACAGTGTACATGGGTTCGCCTTTCTCCGCATCCTCTCCAACATCTGTCATTTCCTGATTTGTTAATTTTAGCCATTCTGACTGGTGTGAGGTGGTATCTCATTGTGGTTTTGATTTGTATTTCCCTGATGCCAAGTGATGTTGAGCCCTTTTTCATATGTCTGTTGGCCACCTGGATATCTTCTTTGCAGAAATGTCTGTTCATGTCCTCTGCCCATTTCTTGGTTAGATTATTTGTTCTTTGGGTGTTGAGTTTGGGTAAGGTCTTTATAAGTTTTGGATACTAACCCTTTATCTGATATGTCATTTGCAAATATCTTCTCCCATTCTGTCAGTTGTCTTTTGGTTTTGTTAACTGTTTCCTTTGCTGTGCAAAAGATTTTGATCTTGATGAAGACCCAATAGCTCATTTTTGCCTTTGCTTCCCTTGCCTTTGGTGATGTTTCTAGGAAGAAGTTGCTGCAACCGAGGTCGAAGAGGTTGCTGCCTGTGTTCTCCTCAAGGATTTTGATGGATTCCTTTCTCACATTGAGGTCCTTCATCCATTTTGAGTTTGTTTTCATGTGTGGTGTAAGGAAATGGTCCAATTTCATTTTTCTGCATGTGGCTGTCCAATTTTCCCAACACCGTTTGTTGAAGAGGCTGTCTTTTTTCCATTGGACATTCTTTCCTGCTTTGTTGGGGATTAGTTGACCATAGAGTTGAGGGTCTATTTCTGGGCTCTCTGTTCTGTTCCACTGATCTATGTGTCTGTTTTTGTGCCAGTACCATACTGTCTTGATGATGACAGCTGTGTAATAGAGCTTGAAGTCTGGAATTGTGATGTCACCAACTTTGGCTTTCTTTTTCAATATTCCTTTGGCTATTCGAGGTCTTTTCTGGTTCCATATAAGTTTTCGGATTATTTTTTCCATTTCTTTGAAAAAATGGATGGGATTTTGATAGGAATTGCATTAAATGTGTAGATTGATTTAGGTAGCATAGACATTTTCACAATATTTGTTCTTCTAATCCATGAGCATGGAACGTTTTTCCATTTCTTTGTGTCTTCCTCAATTTCTTTCATGAGTGTTTTATAGTTTTCTGAGTATAGATTCTTTGCCTCTTTGGTTAGGTTTATTCCTAGTTATTTTATGGTTTTGGGTGCAGTCGTAAATGGGATTAACTCCTTAATTTCTCTTTCTTCTGTCTTGCTGTTAGTATATAGAAATGCAACTGATTGCATTGATTTTATATCTTGACACTTGACTGAATTCCAGTATGTGTTCTAGCAGTTTTGGAGTAGAGTCCTTTGGGTTTTCCCCATAAAGTATCATATCATCTGCAAAGAGTGATAGTTTGACTTCTTCTTTGCCAATTTGGATGACTTTTATTTCTTTTTGTTGTCCGATTGCTGAGGCTAGGACTTCTAATACTATGTTGAATAGCAGTGGTGATAGTGGACATCCCTGCCGTGTTCCTGACTTTAGGGGAAAAACTCTCAGTTTTAATACTCGTTGTGGGTTTTTTATAGATGGCTCTGATGATACTGAGATATGTACCCTTAATCCCTACACTTTGTAGAGTTTTGATCGAGAAAGGATGCTATACTTTGTCAAATGCTTTTTAAGCATCTATTGAGAGTATCATATGGTTCTTGTTTTTTCTTTTATTATTGCACTGTATCACATTGATTGATTTGTGGATGTTGAACCAACCTTGAAGCCCAGGAATAAATCCCACTTTGTTGTGGTGAATACTCCTTTTAATGTACTGCTAGATTGTATTGGCTAGTATTTTGGTGAGAATTTTCACATCTGTATTCATTCCTCTTGTGTTTGAGTTCTAGCTTTAGAGCATTGTGGTCTAAAAATATGCAGGGAATGATCCCAATCTTTTGGTACCAGTTGAGACCTGATTTGTGACCCAGGATATGATCTGTTCTGGAAAATGTTCCATGTGCACTGGAGAAGAATGTGTATTGTGTTGCTTTAGGATGGAATGTTCTGAATATATCTGTGATGTCCGTCTGGTGCAGTGTCACTTAAAGCCTTTATTTCCTTGTTGATCTTTTCTTGGATGATCCTCCATTTCAGTGCAGTACTTGGGCTGCTTCCATAGTTTGGTTATGGTAAATAATGGTGCTATAAACATAGGGGTACATGTATCCCTCTGAATGAGTGTTCTTGTACTTTGGGGTAAATATCCAGTTTTGTGATTATTGGACCATAGGGTAGTTCTAGAGTGGCTGCACCAGTTTGCATTCCCATCAACAGTGTAAGAGGTTTCCCCTTTCTCCACATCCTCACCAATACTTGTTATTTCTTGACTTTAGCCATCCTGATAGGTGTGGTGATATCTTACTGTAGTTTTGATTTGCCTTTCCCTGATGATAAGTGGTGATGACCATCTTTTCATGTGTTGTTTGGAAATCTGTATGTCTTCTTTGAAGAAATGTCTGTTCATATCTTCTGCCCATTTTTTAATTGGAACATTTTGGGGGAAGTATTGAGTTATATCAGTTCTTTGTATATTTTGGATAATAGCCCATTATCAGAAATATCATTTGCAAATATCTCCTCCATTCTGTAGGTTCCTTTTTGTTTTGTTGATCATTTCCTTTGCTGTGTAGAAACTTTTTTTTTTAATGTAATCCCAATAGCATATTATTACATTTATTTCCTTTGCCTTAGGAGACATATCTGGGAAAATGTTGCTACAGCTAATGCCTGAGACATTACTGCCTGTGCTCTCTTCAAGGATTTCTGTGATTTCAGGCCTCACATTAGGTTTTTAATCCATTTTGAGTTTACTTTTGTGTATGGTGAAAGAAAGTGGTTCAGTTTCATTCTTTTGCAAGTGGCTATCCAGTTTTCCCAACACCATTTGTCAAAGAGGTTGTCTTTTTCCCATTGGATATTTGTTCCTCCTTTGTCAAAGATTAATTGACCATCTACTTGTGGGGCTAAGTTAAACACTTTTGAAGAACTCTCAGCTGGGAAATAAAAATATTCCAGGTTGAAAAACACTGTATCTCTGAGACAGTTATCCTCCTTTACCATATATAGATTCTCAGGGAAGTGCTCAGAGCTTGGGCCAAAACAGAGGGGCACTCACCATGGCAGTCACACTTACCCGAGATGACAGGGGGATAACAGCAGTCACAGACAGGTAACTCTTATTCCCAAAGACTCCAGAAGGACATTGGCCTAATGGAAAAAGAGCAGCAGTGCCAGCACTCCTATTGGGCATGTCAAGTCAATTGAGACTGAGGCTGAGGAGAGAGAAAACTTCAGCCTAATACTTGGAGACCATGAATTGTTATCATTGGCTTATTCTTAATTTCTCAGCTGAGGGTAGCATTAAGATCCTATAACAGATGTTCTTCATTTGTGGTCACCTAATATCTCCTTATCTTTCTTTTTCTTTTTTTTCATAACAGGATTGAGATCTAATTCACAAATCACAAAATTCACTCATTCAAAGCGTACAATTCTATGGTTTTTAGTATCTTCACAGAGTTTTGCAACCATTAGCACAATCAGTTTGAGAACATTTTCATCATCCCCAAAAGAAACCTTCACTACTCTGAGCCATCACCCCCCAAATCTCCCACCACCCTCAAGCCCCAAGAAGCCATTAGTCTAGTCATTTCCTGTCTCATTAATAGATTTGTCTATTAAGGACTGTCATGGGTCCCCCAAATTTGTTTATTGAAGTCTGAACTCCCAGTACCTCAGAATGCAAAGGTAGTTAGAGATAGTCTTTTAAAAGGTAATTCAGTTAGCATGATGTCACTAGGATGGACTCTATTCCAATATGAGTGGTTTCTCAAAAGATTAGGACATAGGCACAAAGGGAAGATCATGTGAATTCAGGAAGAAGATGCCCATCTTCTCCAAGAGGGAGGCCTCAGGTTGAAACCAACCCTGCTGACACCTTGGCCTTGGACTTCTAGCTTCCAGAACTGGTGAAATTAAATTTCTGCTGGTGAAGCCACCAATCTGTGGCACTTGGTTGTGGCAGCCCTTGCAAACTAGCTCAGGGACATTTCATATTAATGGAATCAGATAATAAATAGCCCCTTGTGCCCAAATTCCTTCACCTAGCCCAGTGCTATCAATGTTCATCTATGTTGTAGCATGTATCAGTGCTTCTTTCCTTCTTACAGCCAAAAAATAACCACTAAAATACCACACTTTTTAATCCATTAATTAGCTGATAGGCATTTGTATTGTTTCTACTTTTTGACTATTTTGAAAGATGCTGACATGAACATCTATGTAAAGGGTTTTTTGTGGACTTATTTTTTCAGTTCTCTTGAGTGTACACCTATGAACAAAATTCCAGAGCCATATGGTAACTCTATGCTTCACGTTTTGCAGAACTGCCAGATTGTTTTCCAAGGTGGGTGCAAATTGTTGCATTTCCAACAGCAGTGTGTGAAGGTTCCTTTTTCTCCATATCTTCACCAATACTTGTTATCATCTGAATTTTTTATCATAGTTATTCTAGTGGGTTCATGGTATAGTATCTCTTTGTGGTTTTGATTTTCATTTCCTTGATGGCTAATGATGCTGAAGATATAGCATTTGTATATGGGCCACTCATCTACCCTCTTTGGAGAAATGTCTATTCTGATCCTTTTCCTGCTTTTATCCAATATACAATTTGCGAAACTTTTCTTCCATTCTGCAGGTTGTCTTTTCATTTTCTCCATGGTGTTTTTGACAGACAAAGGTTTTCATTTTGATGATGTCCTCTTTACCTTTGGTAATATCTGACATTATAAGTTGCATCTTCCCAAAATAGAAGCTAGAAATCTTGAGTATCCAGCTTCCCTTGTAGCTGGGATAACTTGGATTTTATAGATCAACTTCACCCATGAGAGCCTTGTATTTGGAGGGATTAGCTGAATGGAGAGAAATTGGCATGATGCTGGAGGCACATGGATTCAGGATCAGCAATGGCAGTGTTACTGGTATCCATCCCAATTTTGTCACTGGGCAAAGCAGTGATGGCCAAGGCAGCTTTGCTCCACAGGTCCCATGCTGTGGCCAGACATTGTTCTCAAAGTTCTCAGAACCTACTTTCTGACTCTCCTGGGCTTTCTGTGATATTCTGAAATAAACCCTTTTCCTGCTGAAACTAACCAGAGTGGATTCTGTTGTTGGGAGCTCAGAGTCCTAACCAATAAACACCAGCTTTATCAGAATACAGGGACTTGGAGGTTTCAGGAACTGAAGGCCTTGCCACTTCAGCAAAAGTAAAACCACTTTTTGTCTTTTAAAAAATGACTTAATTGGAGAGGTTATCAGATAGGTCCTGGTTTTTCATAATTCTTAATACAAACTCGAAATAGCCTGGTAAAGGCTTTCAAACAGCCTGATTTCCCCTGATGGTAGGTTTACAGAAGTGGAATGAATTTGCTCAATTTACCCACACACTTAGCTCAGCTCTCGTGATCAGGGTCTGAGCTGGCAGGGTGTTGCCAGGACGAGGCCAGGTGCTGGGACAGGACACAGGTGTTGGCAACATGGAGATCAGCCATGAGCACTGGTCTTACTGGTTTTATGCTTCACATGCTATAAAATAATCAGGAAATTAGACCTCCCTTTTCTCTAAAGAAAGATAAACACTTGATTGGAAAAAAAAAAAAAAAGAAAGAAAGATTACAGTGGTTCTTTAAGAAGTTGCTGGACTTAAAAAAAAAAAAAAAAAGAAGTTGCTAGACTAATATCAGTGAGAATTAAGGATGAGAGTCTCTCTCTGCTTCAGGGCCCCATCTGCATTGCCAAGCCAGGGCTCCGGGAATAAAGCTAAGTAGAGGTCTGAGAGTCATATATGGATAATTCATGACTTCTCAAAAAGCTTATTTCAGTCTAGCTATACTTTTTATACTTTTATACTTTTTATACTTTTTTGCCCAACACTGTTTTGAATTGATTAATTGGATATTACATAAGGGAAGCCACATTACTGAGCAATGACAAGTTCAAAAGAGGAAGACATTAAGGAAATTAAGAAGGGTTTCTTTTTTTTTTTCCCCAAACTCAAGGCCACCAAAGTTTATTCCAAACTTTAAATCTATAAAGATCAAAAGTCCTGCTAGAGGATAAAGCATACCAAAGCCATAGAGAAACGTTAGTCTTGGCAAGATGAGCAAAGAGAAGTAGGAAGAAAGGAAGCAAACAAAATACAGAGAGGAAATTCTACCTTGACTCTCCTTACAGAAGTTTCACTAAAAAACAACAAACAATCAGCCAGCAGTCTTTTTATATCATTGAAAAAATAATTAAAAGAAAAAGATTTAAAATACGCGACCTCTGTAGGTTCTGCTCTTTTCAACATGTAAGATTCTGAGGTTAACAATTTTTATGGAATTTAGTCTCTTTGGAAATATATTGGAAGGTCCAAGTGCTCAGAGCCTTGACGGTTGGCCTGGCTGGTTCCCTCCTACTAGGAGAGAAATGCACTCACCTTGCATAAATATGGAGGTGCCATCACATGAAACCCCACCCCCGAAACAGACCATGAGCGCTGATCAGGGTCCCAAGTCTACTACTCCAACAAAAGAGATAAGTCATTCAGTTGAGTCAGCCTAACAGAAACAGCAAAAATGCAGTTCAAACCCCTCCCAAAAGTTGCTGATGTCCATTGATTTTGGAACATGAAACCATATCAAATACACAATAACACCATCTACAAAGCTGAATAAGGACTTTTCTCTTTTCCCTTACACAGATATGCCCAGTGATGTTAAGCACACAGAGGAAGAATAGAAAACTACTCCCTTCCCATATTTCCTCCCACCTCCAAGTTACCTGGCCTCAAGGAAATATCCCAGGTAAGCTGATTTGTATGTGTTCTGTAGCAGTAGCTCCTTTTGTTAGTAGAACTCACGGAGTAGGGCAAATTATAGAAATTATGTTTCCTAGCACAAGCTCCAAGAATCTGTGCTGGGCAGCCAGTTTAAACCCAACTGCAACACTTGGCCTACACTCAAAGCAAGAACTAAATTTAACTGTATCCTCTACTTGGGTACACCTGAATTTATGGCTCATTTCTCTGCTTGCTCCATGCTCCATGGGACAAATCTGAGTATGTTTCATTTCACTGAGAGCAGCCCAACTCCAGGCCACAAAGATCAATAGGAGCCCTGTACTCAGTTTGGCTGCAAAGCTAGAAAACAAGGTGAGAAATGGTCCCTAAGTCTAATAAAAGGAAACAGAGTACACGTACACATGCTCACCCATGGACAGGAGACTGAATTTACTTCCAGATGGGCTGCTGGAGGAAGCTTATTGTAAACCAAGCTGGCAGAGTGCAGAAAGTGACTAGCTGTCATGAACATAATAAAGATGAACCATCTCCCCCAGAATATAATAAAGATGAAGACCAAGAAAATTAATATGAATGAGATCTGAGCATATCATTTAAGGCAGCAATTTCCATTTATTGCTGAGATTTGAGTGACTTGGTAAGTCATTAAAAAATGTAGTCTTAACAATATCTTATAGCACTTTAGGGAGAGGGTAAGGAGAATGCATATAAAAGTGAATTGGTATTAAGTGAAGGGAGCATTCCTGCCCTAAAGTCTCAGGTCTGGGTCTTTAGTCTAGAAAATATCTCATTATTGTATAGCAAGTTGAGGTAGTGTGTGTGTGCGTGTGTATATGTGCATGTGGAATGGGGTGTATGGAGGTCTAGTATTAATATCTCAGGGAGTTAGTGATGCAATGGAGAAATGTTTTACTTTCAGAAACAAAGTACAGAGTACAGATGTAAACTCCTTTATATACAACTGGCCTTGCAGATTCTCCACATTAACAGAGTAATCTCTATTTACACGGGCAAAGAAAGACCTTGCTCTGGATACAGTATGAACAACCTTATAAAGAAAATTTCTAGGAACCAGACTGATGATACTTACTATCTGCCCCCATAGATTAAGGCAAACAATGTTTATCCACACACACAAATATCTCTGTGGTGCTGTCCTGACTTCCAGTTGCTCTCCTCCTCTGGGATAACTCTAGAGACCCACAGAGGAGACTCATTTCAATCCTCTGTGTGCCCCTGAATGTTGCTGAGAGTGTCTGTTTGGTCTCAAGTGTTTCATCAGGAGGAATGGCCCATCAGAGTAAGAGTCAGAGCCAGCCCTGTTACAGCACAACAGACACGTGTCCAACCCTACGTACATCATCCCATTAAAGCCTCACAATAAAGCCTCAGAGAAGAACTAGTTATTTTCCAGGTTTTATTTGATGAGAACACTGAGACACAAAGATGACACTGACTTGCCCAAGGCCATGCAGCCCAGGCTGAGCCCCATTCCTAAGAACATAGTTCTCTGCACTGGAGGTTTCCTTGGCCAACCTGGTTCTTGGTAGTTCTTGAACTCGGTAACCAAAGTCCCTAGGAAAAACCAATTCCATGTAGCACACACCCCAGCAAGAAGCAGGAGGTAACTTGCTTAGAATAGCAGAGGACCTTCTTTCCATGACGTATATACTTCCTTTCATATGTCCTTCTGACATATATGTTCCCAACAAACATGTTCCTCACAGTATATATGTTTCTGACACGTGGCACATAGAGTCTTCTACTGCTGTCCTCCCCTTAACAGAGTTTTTGATTGCCAGTTTCTTGTTACCTGTGGTCAAGCACAGCCTGCAACAGGTCAGTAGATCCTCCTACTGATTTATCATCAAAAGGTCAATTGGAGCTTAAGGCTAGGTCACATTGCCTACATCGTGCACCTCCCTTCATCTCATCACATAGGTGTCTTATTATCTTATATCATCACAAGAAGAGGAAGGGTGAGTATAGTATAATGAAACATTTTGAGAGAGGGAGACCACATTCACATAATTATTTATTATGGTATAGTTATATATAATAAATCAACTTTTATTATAATATAGTTAAAATTCTTCAATTTTATTCTTTGTTATTGTTAACCTCTTACTGTGCCTAATCTATAAATTAAACTTTATTATAGATGTATGAGTATAGGAAAAAAATGTAGTATACATCAGGTTCATTTCTATCCTCAGTTTCAGGCATTCCCTGGAAGTCTTAGAACATATTCCCTGGTCCCTTGTACGTATTTGGAAGTATAGTAGTTCATATACTTCCGACTAGCAGAAATACCTCTTCTGCTTGGCTGACTGCTTAATACTCAAGGGTCATTTATAGAGAAATTTATTTCTACCCCTACTATGTGGTGATAAGAACACAGATTTCTAAACCACTTATAGGCTGCTGGCATAATTTCCTTAGCTCAAGATGTAATAGGACCTGGGGACTAGCCCAGCACTGAGACACAATGGGAGGTAGCTATGGTTCTGGATCCTGATAAGGCAATGAGTTCTCACACAGAGCTAGTTCACCCTGAGGTGTGACTATGTGATGAACTGAAAGCCACAAGCTGATCATTGTGGCTCAGGTGACTGAGGTTTACAAAATCACCCAAGCTGAGTATGTGGAAGGTCACCTTCCCTTGAAAACTACCAGGACTCTGTACCACAAGCACCCATGGGAGTTGCCAGAGAAGAAACCTCTACCAGCAGCGGTCCCCAAATCGAGCTTTGCCTTTTGTGGCCTTCACCTTCCATAGGCATTATTCCTGGCTCATGCCCATAAGGGGACTGACTGCAGAACCTTTTCTATTCCCACCACCCTGGTGCAGCCTAATACCATATGCTGGGGGCTGAATGGGGGAATCAGAAGAGCTTTCATGGGAAGGAACCTAGCCAGCCAGACTGGGAGCCTCCGTCACTGAATCCATGGAAGTCAATCAGGCTGGTCCTAAAGAATTCTAGATGTTGAATCAAGATGGCACCCTCGTGCCTAGCATGCTGGGGATGCAGGGAATTGGAGCTCTGCCCCACTTCAGTGCCCTGGACCAGCCTGCCATGGGTACTGTTAACTCAGCTCTGTCAGCAACCCTTTTTTGTGAGGAGTACTCTGTGGTAGTACTGAGCTGGATACTTATAAGTATTTGAAAACCCGTATTCCTTATTTTTTTTTAAGATTTATTTATTTATTTGCGATGTTGGGGGAGCTTTAGAAGAAGAGGGGAGAGAGACACTCTCCAGCAGACTTCCCACTGAGTACAAAGCCTGACATGGGGCTTGATCCCATGACCCTGAAATCATGACCTGAGGCAAAATCAAAAGTCAGGCACTAAACCAGCTGAGCCACCAGGCGCCTCTGGATCCCTGGACTCTTAATGGAAAGAGATTGATCTCTTCAAGGAAGTTAGACTAAACTTTTGGACTTTTGGCTCTTAAAAAAGTGATTTTCTGACTCTCCACTGTAGGAACTGATGGAAACAAGTGACCTCAGTTATAAACCCTGCCTCACCTCACACTGTGCTCTAAAACTAGAAATGATCCAAATGTTTGTCAGTAGGTGACTGGATAAACAAATTAAGGTGAAGTCATATAAATGGAAGATAACTGAGCAATAGAAAATGAACTATGTTATTAAATATAATAGAATGGATGAATCTCAAAATAATTATGCTTAGTAAAGCAGTCAGGCAAATAAAAGGCCATACTGAATGATTCCAATTATATACAATTCTAGAAAATACAAACTAATCTATAGTGACAGGAAGCAAGTGAATAGTTGGCTATCTGAGTATGGGGCTGTGGAGCAGGCAGGGGTAGAAGCAAGATATTAAAAAGGGGCATCTGCAAAATTTGGGGGTGACTGATATGTTCATTATTGGTTGTAGTAATAATTTCATGGCTATATACATAGGTCAAAACTTAACAAATTGTACACATTGAATATTTTTAGCCTATTGTACACTAATACACATCAATAAAGCCATTTTTAAAAATGAAATAATATGGGGCGCCTGGGTGGCTCAGTGGGTTAAAGCCTCTGCCTTCGGCTCGGGTCGTGATCCCGGGGTCCTGGGATCGAGTCCCGCATCGGGCTCTCTGCTCAGCAGGGAGCCTGCTTCCCCCTCTCTCTCTCTGCCTGCCTCTCTGCCTACTTGTGATCTTTGTCTGTCAAATAAATAAATAAAATCTAAAAAAAAAAAATGAAATAATATATGTGAGGAGCATAGCACTGTGCCTGGCATACAGCCTATGCTTGGTAAATAGAGGTGGGGTTTCTTTGTTTCTTTTTTATCATTTTCACACTGAGCCTTGCACTTACTTACATTAGTGATATAGGAGCAAAGGACAAGAAGATCCTGTTTCTGTGGTGTGCTTCACGTGGACCCTACCCGAAGGCTGTGGGAGCCTCGGGTGTGTAGCAGAACTAGAGACAGCCTAGAAGGACATTCAGAAACTGGTTTGAGAACCCTTTCCAATGAAGTGACACTACCTAGAAAACAGAGTCTCAGTGACTCTGTCATTCTAATGGCACATTTTGGTCTGTTTCCTTGCCTTGTCTGGACTGAAGGATCATTCCAGATCAGTCATTTCTGCTCCTCTCAACAAAACCAGCCCCTTGATATTTCATTGCCACTCCCCGGTTATAGACGGCCCACCCTGTAGCATCAGAGTCCTTTGGCTGGATTCCTACAGCCCTTCTTGTCATTGCACTGCCCAGCCTCTGGTTCCCCATTAAGAGCAGATACCCCACCACATTTCTTTCTTAAAGACAGTATCCAGGGATACCTGGGTGGCTCAGTTGGTTAAGTGTCTGCCTCATGATCAGGTCATGATCCCAAGGTCCTGAGATCGAGCCCCACATCAGACTTCTTGTTCAGTTGGGGTCTGCTTCTTCCTCTCCCTCTGCCCCTGCTCCTGCTCTCTCTCTCCCTTAAATAAATATAATCTTCAGAAAATAAAATAAAGACAGTATCCATGTTCCTCCAAATCCCTGTTCCGTCACACCCTCATTCCTTCAGTACCTTAAAATACTTATTTGCTGGGGAAACAAAATCTATTAACTAATCACTCACAGACGTTGTCTTTAAAAAAAAAGGGGGGTTTACTTTTATTTTATTATTTTTTTTAAAGATTTTATATTTTTATTTATTTGTCAGAGAGAGAGAACGAGCACAGGCAGACAGAGAGGCAGGCAGAGGCAGAGGGAGAAGCAGGCTCCCTGCCGAGCAAGGAGCCTGATGTGGGACAAGGGTTTACTTTTAAAAGAGGGTACCAAGAGAACAATGCCTTATCAGAGAGTCATATCTTTGATGGCAGAATTTCTGTCACAGGGTCATAATGATAAGAAAAAGATATTCTTCACAGTCACATTACTTTAATATTCCCTTCTATGGCTGTGACCTCACTTAATTTCATAACAATCATATGAAGTAGTTAATGATACATAAATAAGAATACGAAATTCAGAAAGTGCCAGTGTTTTCCACAAAATCACATAGCCAGGAAATAACAAAAGTGAAACATGGAAGCAGTTTCTCTAACTCCAGAGCCGGGGTCTTTCCATCAGACTACAAGTGTTTCCCTTGGCAATTCCTCTGTGCAGGTCTTCAGGCCATCAGCTGGCTTGAATTAGGGATGGAGAGGGGCTCCATTGGGATAGCAATATTTATGTGACTTTCCATAACTCAAACAGGTACACTGGGAATTACTTTTCATTTTCCTAGGTGATCTGCCAGAAGTATTTCCCCTTCTCTTTTGCTCTGAAGCTAATTTGAGCTTCCTTCTAAAAACTTTGAGGTGTTGGGGAGGAAGGAAATAGTGGCTTCTGGAATGATGCCAATGTCCCCAAAGTCCCTGGGCACTCCTTATGAACGGGCCTGTCCTCCTCCCACTTTCCATGAACCAAGGGATCAGTCTTAGCTGTGAAGAACGTCTCCTAGTGGTCCAGCAGCATAGGAAAAATATGGCCTGTCTGATGGCCTTGGCCCAGCCCTGGCCGTAAAAAGGGATTTCATATCATTAGCGACTTCCCTTTCACAGTTCGTTAGCATGAAATGTCTTGGCAGCTGAAATGACAATGGGGACTCCTTCCTCACCAGTGATTTCACAGGGAGAGCTGGAAAACACCCCATCCTAAGAGCAGCCATGGCGCAGCTGTACTTGCTGCTTTAATGTGTGGCTCAGACTCAAGAGTGAGTTGAGATGCTAGAAAATGCTGTCACAGTGATCAGCCGGCAAACAGATGGCAAGTTGAAATTAACTTTAAATGGCAGGTCTAGTGGGTCAACTGGTTGTGTCTGGATGTCTAACTTTATCTACATTACTGGAAAGGCTCTCCTACCAAGGCTGACCTGGAGAGAGTGGGCTAAACCGAGTTTCCCCAGATGGTCCCAATGAAGTATGTGTGTGTGTGAGGGGATGTATGTATGCAACATGCATATATATGTATATGCACATATATATGTATAAAATATATATAAATGTATTTATTTTTACTCAATGTTTGTTGTCTGTCTTCCAAAGAGGTTGGAAGATGTAGTTATATTAGCCCCTGAGAAAGTTGCATTTGAGGTCAGAACATGAAGTTCCAGTCCTATGTTTTCTAGGAATATTGAGCGTTGTTGCACGAATCAGAACCAAAAAAGATAGGAGTTGAAAATGATAGTTCCTAAGGTCATTTGAAATGTACTTTCCTTTAAAAGAAAAAAAAAATAGAGTGTATAACCCTGTTCACTAATGGAGTCTCTCTATGATACCTAGGGTGAATCCAGAGGTCATGCTGTATGTATGAAAATTCAGGCATCAGCCTACACTAAACTCAAAGGTTTATTGTCTTTCTGCTTTGGGCCCACTGGTTGAATTGCCATTAGTAGGCAGAGTTCACTTCAGCCCCACCTCTGCCTACCTATCAAGCAGACATTGAAGGATAAAGGTGAAGGTGGCTTGGTGTAGAATTTGGACTCTGCTGTTTGCCTAGGATTAATGTGGAGAATATCCTCCAAGATTGGCCCCCAGCACCCCCAACATCCTGGTATTCATGTCCTTGGGTCATTCTCTCCCCTTGACTATATGCTGAACTTACTGCCTTATATCTAACAAATGCAGAACAGCCATGGCATGGCATGTCTGAGAGTAGATCATATAAAGACTGTGTCTTCCAGCTTGCATGAACACTCTGTCTCTCTCATTCTCTCTCTCTCTCTCTCACTCTCTTATTCTCTCTGATCATTCTTTCTATGGAGTTATCTGCCATGTTGTGACTTAGGCTGTCAGAGGACAGAGACCTGCCAGTAACTACATAAGTGGGCATGGAGGCAAAGTTGTCCCCTCTCTGGCATTCAGATGAGACCACAGTCCTGGCCAACAGCTTGCCTGCAACCTCAGGAGCCCTTGACCCAGAGTCACTCACTTAAGCCGTGATGATTAAATGATTCCTAATCGACAGAAACTATGAGATAATAAGTGTTTTTGTTTAAAGATGATAAGTTTTGGGTGTCCTTTGCTTAGTGACAATAGATAAAGAGTACATGCAGCAAGGGGAGACAAGGTGACTCTCCATTGACCATTGAGTGGATGAGCCAGGTATTTACAGGGCTCAGTGGCCAGTATACTCAAGTTCTAATGAATCCTCATTTTGAGGAAGATTTTTTTTTTTTTTGAAACTTAAATGGTGAATCACCACCTGTACTCACTGTGCATATAGGGACCTCTTCAGACACATTTCTGTCATTGTCTAGAATGGTTTAAAGATGGTCTTGTTCAGAGTGCTTTTAAAAATACAGAGACCAATTATGCAGCCACCAAAAAAAAAAAAAAAGAAGAAGGAAAGGAAGAAAGAAAGAAAGAAATCTTGCCATTTGTAATGATGTGGATGGAACTAGAGGGTATTATGCTAAGTGAAATAAATCAATTAAGAGAAAGACAATTATCATATCTCACTGATGTGTGGAATTTGAGAAACAAGGCAGAGGATCATAGGGGAATAAAGTCAAAAATAAAATAAGAAGAAGCCAGAAAGGGAGACAAATCATAAGAGACTCTTAATCTCAGGAAACAAACTGAGGGTGGCTGGACTCAGAGGAGTGGGAGGGATGGGATGGCGGAGTGTTGGACACTGGGGAGAATATGTGTTGTGGTAAGCGCTGTGTATTGTGTAAGACTGATGATTCACAGACCTGTGCCCCTGAAGCAAATAATACATTATATGTTAGTAATTTTTATATGCTGTAATGGAGGTATTAACTAACATTATGGTGGTAATCATTTTGTAATGTGTAAGTGTATCAAATCAACATATAGTATATGTTAGACATACACAATGTTATATGTCAATTATATCTCAATAAAACCAGAAAAAATAAAATTTATGCTTAGAGAAGATAAAACAAACAAACAAAAGCCAAAACAGTTCCCAGCTATGTTTCTTAATAAGTTGTTCTCAGAGATGTGATTGTTTTGTGTAAAAAAGTAACAAAAATCTGGGGTGCCTGGGTGGCTCAGTGGGTTAAAGCCTCCACCTTCGGCTCAGGTCATGATCCCAGAGTCCTGGGATCGAGCCCCACATCAGGCTCTCTGCTCAGCAGACAGCCTGCTTTCCTTCCTCTTTCTCTGCCTCTCTGTCTACTTGTGATCTCTTGTCTGTCAAATAAATAAAATCTTAAAAAAAAAAAAAGTAACAAAAATCCATTTGCAATGAAATAAAATTAAAGTCTTTGTAAGAAAAAAAAAAAAAAAAGAGGCCAAGGGTCCATCCCAGACTTACAGAAATAGAATCTCTAAGGTGGGACCTGGATCTGTATTTTTAGAAAATTGTCCTGGTAATTTTGCTGTTTAGTCCAATTTGGAAGTGGCTGGAATAAAAAAGCTTTCCAGGTCATCTTCTATGTTAGAGTTCCATGGCTTTCTGTCTTAAGGGAGTTTCACATCTAGTACAGGCAATACATTTTGGAAACTGGGTCCTGGCAGTGAGTTTAACATACTTGAGTATTTTTTTTTAAGATTTTATTTATTTATTTGACAGACAGAGATCACAAGTAGGCGGAGAGGCAGGCAGAGAGAGAGGAGGAAGCATGCTCCCCACTGAGCATAGAACCCGATGTGGGGCTCCATCCCAGGACCCTGGGATCATGACCTGAGCCATAGGCAGAGGCTTTAACCCACTGAGCCACCTAGGCGCCCTATACTTGAGTATTTTTTTTTTATTTTTATTTTTATTTAAACATATAATGTAACCCCACCACCCTCTCCCAACACCCCTCCCCCCAACCCCCTTCAGTTTGTTTTATGACATTAAGAGTCTCTTTTGGTTTGTCTCCCTCCTGATCCCATCTTGTTTCATTTATTCTTTTCCTACCCCCTTAACCCCCACCCATGTTGTATCTCCACTTCCTCATATCAGGGAGATCATATGATAGTTGTCTTTCTCCGATTGACTTATTTCGCTAAGCATAATACCCTCTAGTTCCATCCATGTACTTGAGTATTTTAAATGTGGATGTCAGTAACTTGCAAGACTTGGAAAGTTGAGCAAGGCCACAAAGCTTGCCCGTATTCCTGAGCCTAATCAAAGTAGTAATGGACTTGAGCATAATTCCATGAATAGCTTGTGTTCTAATGACTCTAACATCACTGATGCATTTCTCAAGCTGTGTTCAGGAACACCATTGTATGGGTAAGGAGACACTGGGATTAGAGTCAAAAGAGCTGAATTTTGGTGCTAGCTCCTGTGCTTCGCAGCTGTGAGAACTTGGGCAAGTCAACTAATCTCTCTGAGCATATTTCTTTTACATTTTAATTTATTTTTAAATCTTTGGTGTGGTTATCTCCTGACTATAAAAATAACACTGCCTCCTTCTAAAAATATGGAACTCGCAGAAAAGTATTTTTAAAATCCAAAATTATACGTAACCCAGAAACCTGAGATAACTACAGTTCTATTTCTTCCAGTCCAGTTTGAATAGATTTACATGCATGTTTTTATAAACTGTGAACGTACTTTATTACGTCTTTTTTCTTGCTCTTTCACTTACTATACCCTAAACATTTTCTCATGGCATTAAAGTTCTTCCAATCATCACTTATAGGGGCTCCCCAGTATTCAATTATGTAGGTGCATCAGAACTATTTCTCTATAGTTAAATATTTCAGGTCGTTTTCAAGTTTTCACCTTAATAAAGAATATAGTGAAAAATATTTTTGTAGACAAAAGTTGTTCACATTGCCTATTACTTTCTTTTTTTTTTTTAAAGATTTTATTTATTTATTTGAAAGAGATCACAAGTAGGCAGAGAAGCAGGCAGAGAGAGAGGAAGGGAAGGAGGCTCCCTGCTGAGCAGAGAGCCCCATGTGGGGCTCGATCCCAGGACCCTGGGATCCTGACCTGAGCCGAAAGCAGAGGTTTAACCCACTGAGCCACCCAGGCGCCCCTGCCTATTACTTTCTTAGACGGAAATCTTAGAGATAAAATTACTGCATCCAGAGGTATGAATACTTGTAAAGGTTCTGATGCATTTTGCCAAAAATTCTTTTTTTTTTTTTAGATTATATTTATTTATTTGACAGAGAGAGATCACAAGTAGGCAGAGAGGCAAGCAGAGAGAGAGGAAGGGAAGCAGGCTCCCTGCTGAGCAGAGAGCCCGATGTGGGGCTTGATCCCAGGACCCCGGGATCATGACCCAAGCCAAAGGCAGAGGCTTTAACCCACTGAGCCACCCAGGTGCCCCCCCAAATTCTTATCCAATGTGTACTTCACCCAGTAGAAAGAGAATTTCCATCTCAATGCAATGTTGCCAGCATAATATTGCTGATTTGATGGCCCACATATCTTTGTTAGTTTGATAGTTAAAATATGCTGTCTTGTTTTAATGCATACTTCTTATATTGCTAGCAAGCTCAAGCCCTTTTCCTACATTGAGCACTGAGATTCTCTCCTCCTTGGTAAACTGAGAATGATAATGCCTATGCACAACACAGGATTTTTGGGAAGATTTATGAAATGATGATCGTGAATTCATTTTACCAATGTAGTGATATGGTACATTTATGTAATTCCTATGGTCTCAGTTTACTTGATAGCTATTTTGCATGTAGACAAGTCAATCTATCCTGGGGCTGTAGGATGGAGGGTAGATCCTCCACAGTCTTTCTTCATCCCACACATTTCCATGTCATGTAATCTGAATTCAGTAACACTAAAAGCTGTAATGAAGGAATACTCATAGATGGCAAATGAACCTGTGCAGCTGGCATGGATATCCCTG
Organism: Taxidea taxus jeffersonii; assembly: GCA_003697995.1. Lineage (NCBI taxonomy): Eukaryota > Metazoa > Chordata > Mammalia > Carnivora > Mustelidae > Taxidea > Taxidea taxus. Next base: position 6,223 of record ML100411.1, on the reverse strand, counting down.
TGTTATTACTCTTGCTGATGGCAGGTATTAGGGGAGCAATGACTTGGTTGGATGGGTGTTTGTTTGTGGCCCCCAACCATTTAACAATAGCTCTTGATAGCCACTGCCTCCTCTTTCTCTAGCCATGTCCTGGAGTCACTGCTCACATGTGGGTCTCAGCAACAGTGAGTTCTCCTACAGCAGGGACTAAGACATTGCCCCTTTTGACATGGTCTAGGACTGGTCTGCCTGGATGTAGAAACTGCTTGATTGCAATACTCATAGTGATGGCAAGCACCAAGAGAAAGCTACAGTTCTCAGAATTTCTGTATTCAATGGATGACATATATTATTGCTTGTTCAACTTGATTCTCACCTAATTGAAAAGGAAAATTAAGAAGTAAAAACTATTATGATAAAGGCTTGAGAGTTCTGGGAGAATTTTTCTACAAATTCAACAGAAAGCATCCAAGATGTTGAATAATATGTGGATTTCAAAGGAAAAATGTAGTGGATTCCTGCCCCACCCCAGATATTTATTTATTTAAATTCTATTTTATTTTTTCAGTGTTCCAAGATTCATTGTTTATGCACCACACCCTCCTTAATACCCAACACCAGGCTCACCACCCTCTGTCCCCCTCCCTTCTAAAACCCTCAGTTTGTTTCTCAGAGTTCAGTCTCTCATGGTTTGTCTCCCCCTCTGATTTCCTGCAAATTCACTTTTCCTTTCCTTCTCCTAATGTCCTCCATGTTATTCCTTATGCTCCACAAGTAAGTGAAACCATATGATAATTGACTTTCTCTGCTTGACTTATCTCACCCAGCATAATCTCCTCCAGTCCCATCCATGTTGATACAAAAGTTGGGTATTCATCCTTTCTGATGGAGGCATAATACTCCATTGTGTATATGGACCATATCTTCTTTATCCATTCATCTGTTGAAGGGCACCTTGGTTCTTTCCACAGTTTGGCAACTGTGGCCATTGCTGCTATGAACATTGGGGTACAGATGGCCCTTCTTTTCACTGCATCTGTATCTTTGGGGTAAATACCCAGTAGTGCAATTGTAGGGTCATAGGGTAGATCTGTAGTGGATTTAAAATGTAATTAATGTTCAGTTAGACTATAACTTTGCTATCAGAGGCCTGGAATTCAGACTTCCTTATTTCCAAGAACTCTGTCCTTCTTGCCTGAAGGCTGTAAGCACTAGGGTGGAAGTTGTGAGGGTAGAATCTGTTCTTTTTTTATTTATAATTAAAAAGGGTGTTTAGGGACCACTTGTACTAGTGCCTATAAATCCACAGTAAGGAATTTTGCTTTAGTAGCTCTAAACAGACTATTACTTTTCCCTAAATTTATGGAAGAACTTTAAAGGCATTTTGTGTACATAGTTATGCAGTCTGTGCTTTAATTCAATGGGACTCTTGGCTGAATAGGAACTGCAATTCTTTGGTGTATCTGTCCCACATATGACTTCATTTTATTTATACAATATCATGGTGTCTCTATAAACTTGCTACATCTTCTGAAATCTCATGCAGTAAATAGTGGTTGCAAAGGGAAAAAAAAAAATCAGTCTCCTAACATCTTAAATGAGAGAGCTGCCATTTTGTCCAGAACAGTGGCTCCATTAGTACAGCCTTCATTCTGGTAGCCAGAGTGGTATCTGCAGCCCACTTGAAGGGGAGTGTCTACAATGTCCAGCAAGCATTTGCTGAGAAAGCCTGCATCAACTGTCCCACTTCCCGATAGAGTTTGTAGAATTGGAGAAGCTTGGATCAGGGTGGCACTGGGTTTACCATAGAACAGTGGTTCCCACCTCCCCCCACCCACAGACTCCTGACTGGTTTGGAATGACCTTGGTGACTAAAAACTGAAGGCACAACCGTATGAACAGCAATGGAGAAAAAGTCCCTAAGGCATTCACCAGTTTGGAAACATCCACACCAAATTCTTTGGAGTGGGATAAACTCAAGGAAAGGCTTGTTTGACTACCCAGCGTCCCTCTGGTCACAAATTCTCTGGCAAGTGCAAAGCTTGCTCCCACTTTAATATCAGAAATACTATTACTATATTAGATAACAATGATAACTAATATGCATGGGAGTTTAACCAAGTGGCAGACCTCTACAATGCCTCAGCGAGGTAGGTGCTCTCACTATCCTACTTAGTAAGCTAGGAGCTGAGGGGTTAGCTAACTTGTCCATGCACTTGCTTAGGAAAGGGCTCAGTCAGAATCCAAATAGGTAGGCAGGTCCCACAGTCACTCTCCTCACAACTATGGGTTCCAAGTAGTGCAAACAGTGCTCTGGGCACAGACATTAAATGGTCACAAGTGTGCACTCAGTCTCTTGACTTCCCATCACAGCCTGAAGGACAGAGGCACCCATCCTGTAGGAACTGTCCTATAGGTACTGAAGTCAGTACTTTGTGTCTAATCTTTCAGAGCATCAGCAGGCAAGTAAACTCTCCCTTTCTAATGGTGTGACTGGGATGAAAGGCAAAACAGAAAAAATGAAAAAATACAGTATTTCTTTCCCTTCTTGTCACAAAAGAAAAGTTTCATGCAAAGCTGAGAAACAGATGGTCCGAGGCAGAAATCAACAAGCTTGATGTCCAGGATTAAAGACCAGATGCCACTAACAATCTTTAGAAGCCTCTAGAGGGACTTCAAAGAAATTGCCCAAAGCCCCATGTCTCTCCCCCTGAGGGGAGTAGACTTAGTCATCCGTGCCCCTTTGCAGCCAGGTTGTTCCTGGCCAGGCTGTTCCCTGGATCAGGCTAAGCAGATGAAAGTAACATTTAGGTTGCTGGGAACAGAGAACTCTAACATCTTAGAGCTTTGGTCAATTTAGTTGTTTCACTGAGTTGATCAGACGTGGTTCCTTCAGGTACCAGTTCCTCTCCTGACTTTCATAGCTTGTAGTTCAATCCCCTTCCTCTTCTGGAGATTTCTTTCTCACACATATACAGCATGAGTTTCCTCTTAGCTCTTCTTGAAGTCCTCTCTCAATTTCAGCATCTCTCTCCCTTCTTCATCTCTTCTTACTCCATTTGTAAACCTAAGAGAGACGCTAGTGATTCATAATGCCAAACCACCTGAGTGGTGCTGGAGACATCCTGGGGCAAGGAAACAGAAAGATGTTGATGAGGAAGTACAGTTTGAATAGCATAAAATGGAGACTGTTAACCTCTGGACTTCTAGAACATTCCATCGAGCCCCTTCAGAGTCTCCCTTTACAAAGAACTTAGGATCACCTCACAGAGTCTTCAGTTTGGGGAAGATCATAGAGATAATCTGACCTGTCAGTCAGAGGGCATTTGCATGCCCTCATTCACATATTCACTTAAAAACAAGGTCAAGTTATTATTGGGCCCTGGCACTGGGTCAGGTGATGCAAATTTGGGACAAAGAAGACCCAGACACTGTCCTTAAAAAGCTTAGTGCCCTAAGGAGTGCCATGGGGAGAGAGGTACAAGATGCTGGAGCTCAGACTAGGCTTAGTGGGGGAGGGGGTCAGAAAAATTTTTCTAGAACTGGAGCTACTTGGTCTGGTTCTAGGAGGAAGAGGAAGATTTTTCTGGTTGTGAGGAGCAGAAATACCACTTAGGCCAAACAGGGATTGTATTGGAAGGATATAGGCTTTCTCACATTACTTGGGAAGAACAAAGATATAATGAAGTCTCATGGCTTTGAATGTTCTTAGGGCCCTCTCTATGTGCTCTGTTTCTTCCTGCATATCAATCTCTTTCTCTCCTACTGTAGACTAGGCAGGAAACTTTGCAGCTGAAGACTTCCCACCTCACATTGCACAACTATGCCACTGGAAGTGGACTGATCCTATTTCCTCAGATCCAGGAGTAGGGAGATATTTGGGGCCTACCACAGAGTGGGTCAGCAACAGCTGGGGGATAGGATCATGTTAGACAGGCATGGCCCCTGGATTGCAAACACTATGCATTGAACCCACTTCCAATAAAGAGGAAACCCTGGGGACCACAGAGTCATTCCACTTAGGGTCTTCCATAGATGTGTCTCACCAGGGCACTAGTCTCACCTTAAATGATTCACCAGCAACAGGATAGAAGCTGCCTAAGAAAACTCCTGAAAAACCTAGCTTCCAGCTCAGTATTATTCTAAGTAAACAGACTTTGCACACTGCTTTCCACAAATGCATCAGTAATGTGTTTCAGTAAGCATTAGCTGTTAAACAAATACAAGGGCAGACCATGACGGGGGAGAGGTTCAGTCATCTGATGATGATGATGATGATAGTCATAGTGATGATTAACAGTTGAATACACTAGAGGCTTCTAAATAAGCATGTCCTTTGAGTCTCACCACACCATCCTGAGGGATAAGTCAAAGTCATATGGTAAGCACTTAATTGAGCACATACTATCTGCCAAGCAACCTTTTAGGAACTTTATATGTATTCATTCAGTCACTCCTTGCTACTCCATATGCCACAAACTATTGTTATCTTGCTCTTTTTTTCTTTATGGGTGAAGAAACTGAGGCACAGGGAAATCAAATAATGTACCTAAAGCTATACAGCTTACAAGGACACCATTGAGATTTGAACTCAGGCAGTCTGGTTCCTGAGTTCATGCTCATGACTTCTATTCCGGTAGACCATTTTTATGACCTTCACTTTACAGTGCTGAGTTCAATCAAAGCAAAGCTGTAGTGAGTAGAAATAAAAAGAACAATAGCTAATGTGGGTCTCCCACCCACTATACATCAGGTGCTGTCCTAGGTGTAGGTCCTCTACTTTCCCCCAGTTACCCTGAAGGGGAAGTAGTGTTGCTGCTGCTTTTAGAAAACATGCTCAGAGATATAGAGATTCAGGGATGAATTTCACATGCCTACTTCCACTGACCCAGGCTGTGTTCTGGAGACTCTAACTAGTCAGGGAGATGCTGGAAGAGCTGAGAGTTGGCCCACTTTGTAACAGAACCAAATGCAGGTTTGTTCAATGCTCAGACTAAGCTGCAGGGCTAGCAGAAATAAATATCCAAGTCCTAATTTTGCTCTGGTCCCTCACGGCTTTCCCACCTAGGTCTGCTTCCTAGAACAAACATCCCTGGAGCGGGGTGTCTGACAGAGAGCTGCCTCCTGCTGCCAGAGCCTGTGGGGTCTGCTTTTGTGCTGGCTGAGAGCCAGTTTCCTCATCTGTGAAATGGGAATGTTGTTCGAAATGATTTGAACATAATGAACATCTGAGCAATGATCTTTGGAGCTCTAAAACCTCCTGAGTCTCCCCTGACATGGGGTTTTATATCCAGGATTTCTTCTTAGAAGATGCTCTCTTTTTAGAATCGTGCCTTCCCAGGGACTATGGTCTGAAAGGTTGTGTTTCCCCAGATTTGTATTTTGAAATGTTATCCCTCAAGGGGATGGTATTAGAAGGTGGGGCCTATGGAAGGTGATTAGGCCTGGGGGTGGAGCCTTCATGATTGGGATTAGTGCCTTATAAAAGATGCCAGGAAAGCTAGGTCAGCCCTTCCACCAGGTGAGGTTAGAGTAAAAAGGCAGCTGCCTGGGAAGAGGACACTCACAAGACACCAAATCTGCCAGCACCCTTATCTTGGACTTCCCACCCTCCAGAACTGTAAGAAGTAAATTTCTGTTGTGTGTAAGCGAGACTGCGTTATTTTGTTACAGTAGCCCAAATGGACTAAGACACCAGGATTCATAGCAAAATAGAACTGTGATGCTGGGAAGAGGACAGGGGGGGTAGAGGGGTATTGGGGGTGGTAGACAGGAAGTGCAGCCTCCGAGGCCCCGGTCCACTCCCTGGGGCCCTCACAAACCCCCTCGCAGTTCCCTGGCTCCAGGCAAAGGGGCAGCAGCCATCCCTTGCTTCTGGGCTAGAGCTCACAGCCACCAAGGCAGGAGGTTCAAACCTCGTGGAGAGCAGAGGGTTGGAGGAATCAGACACGCGGTCTATAACAGGCGTACATGTAAACTCTTAGCACGAACCTTCCAAAAGTCCTACTTCTCCCAAACCCCTTAGATTTAGAGGCATTTAAATCACGGCTCTTTTAGGGCTCCTTGTGCCATTTTTCATATTCTTTGGGAGCTATGGCGGAGCACTGAGATCAGTGGAAATGGCTTCTGGAAATTTTCTGTTTTCCTCATGGTGATTCTTTCAACCAGCACTTACTGGATCCTACTAGACAGAAATAACACTCGTCTAAAGCAGGCTAGGTATGGCACTGTTCTGAGGCAGTCA
>RCUC01124895.1:0-101121 GCA_003697995.1 Taxidea taxus jeffersonii | reverse complement strand
ATCCAGCCAGCCATCTATCCATCCATCCACCCATCCGGCCAGCCATCTATCCATCCATCCATCCATCCATCCACCCATCCAGCCATCTATCTATCCATCCATCCACCCATCCATCCATCCATCCACCCATCCAGCCATCTATCTATCCATCCATCCACCCATCCATCCAGCCATCTATCCATCCATCCAGCCAGCCATCTATCCATCCATCCAGCCAGCCAGCCATCATCCAATCATCCACCCATCTATCTATGCATCCATTCTCTTACCAAATTTGTCCCCTAGAAAACCTTTTTCTCTATAATAACAACACAGCTCCACTTGTTTATCTACTTACTGGTGCAGAGTTTCCATTTGGTCCCCTTGATCTGACCATTCTCCCCAGGACTTCAACACCATCCGATGTGATATTAGCTGAGGCATTTATTGCCTTCTCAGCCACACGCTTGCAGTCAATAACCACTTGGACCAAAGTCTTGCTGACAATGATGTGTATCTGGGTAAAAGTTAAGATGCTTTAGGAGATAGGAAGTAGGAGGAAATATCAATCACAATTACATAATTGTATGACTCGTCACTAAAAAGTAGACAAGAGAAGGAGATCTGTCACGATGCATTTTGCTACAAGAGAGAGGTTCTACGTTTCCCACCACCATGATTGTCCCACATTTGATAGTACATCTATTTTTATTTACTTTATACTTTCTTTAAAATTACTTTGAAAGAATTCACAATCTAGCCTTCATCTAAAGCAGCAACATCCTGAAATGAGAGGATTGGCACACTGCTTTTGTCTCTTCTGAATGCACATTAAGATGAACACAAACAAATTAAAATAAAAAACGCTAATTGATTTACCAGCAAAAGTTAGCTACCAGTTGTTGGCAAGCCACATTTTGATAATATTTACTAAATTTAAAATGAAAAGAGGAGATCTAGAATCTGAAAGGGAAGGAAGAATGCCTTCTGGTGACTCCAGGACCAAAAGAAATAGCTCTATTTCTTTCCCACTTTGGCTTAAAGTGTGCCACAGTTTTCTCCAAGTGAAATTTCCAGAATCTGCGTGTCTAAGATATATTCAGGAGTCTACATAGTCTTTGTGAGGATTTGTAAAAATGTGCATTATCCCAGAGGTAAGAGTCAAAGGTAAGTATATTCTAAATGAACCACATTGTAAGCAAGTTCTGCCATGAAATTTCAGTGCTTCTAAATACGTCTCAATTTATGGTGGTGTTTGCCTCATGAGCATTTCTTTTTTATGGAAGCCACCTTTTTTAGTGGACTTAAAAGAGTGGAATTAATAGACAAATAACGATTTCACAATAAGAGAAAGCCAAAAAAAGTTACAAATACCTACATGAAGGAAGGTATGCCAGTTCAAAGAAAAAAAAGTACTAGGCAACAGTTACGGAAGTTATAGCGGCTAGGACCACATTTGTATTGTGAGCAGAGGTCGATTATCAGTGAAACATCATCTTTCATATTAAAATACTATTATTTTTAACTTAATTTTTAAAAGATTTATTTATTTATTTATTAAAAGATTTTATTTATTTATTTGGCAGACAGAGATCACAAGTAGGCAGAGAGGCAGGCAGAGAGAGAGGAGGAAGCAGGCTCCCCGCTGAGCAGAGAGCCCAATGCGGGGCTCGATCCCAGGACCCTGGGATCATGACTTGAGCCGAAGGCAGAGGCTTTAACCCACTGAGCCACGCAGGCGCCCCGTAAAGATTTATTTATTTTAGAGAGAGAGTACATGAGAAGGAGGAGGGGCAGAGGGAGAGGGAGTGGCGTAGCAGACTCCCCCTGACGTGTGGCTGGATCTCAGGACCCTGAGATCATGACCTGAGCTAAAACCAAGAGTCAGACACTTAACTAACTGAGCCACCCAGGTGCCCCATTAACTTTATGGTTTTATTCAATCTTTATTTTTGTTTCATAGCTGCGTAGGAACTGAAAGCATAAGGATGTATATCAATTTTTATTCAATGTTTCATTTATGTTAAATCATGATAAAAATAACTTAAGTCAACAGTGGAGGCTCCTGAGAATTCTTTTTTCTGTGAAGAGGACTTAAACCGTTGTTCAAGTGGAAAAAGGCTGCTGGAGAAAATCCCCCGCATTACTTCCTTCCTACTAACATCTCTCTTACGATCACTTAGAGGGATCTAATTTGATTCTTGTATGCTTCTGAAACTTGGAATACTTTTCATGATGACAAATCACAGGAATTTTCATGCTGGGTGCTAGACAACCTCGTATATAAACTTCATGCTTTAAGAACAACTAACCTGTGTGGAGATCATTCAGTTTAGTTTTTTTTTTTTTTTTTCTTGTAAATATCTTTTGCTTTACAACAGGAGACATTGAAAACTTTCCAAAAATATTTTGCTTCTTTAATTGCATTTAAGGATCTGTTTATATCATTATCAACTTTTTGAAAGGCCTTGGGGCCACACTTCATATCCAAAGTGTAGAAATTAAAGCCAATTGAAAAACAGCAAATCAATTTGATCTCTATATATTGAATTTGCATCAAGATTAGTAGAACTATTAATGGAGTAGTTTACTACATGATAAGTCTTTTCTTTTTGGCTTGTTCGGCTGTTTGGCTTTATTAACAATACTGAAAAAAGTAGAGGAAGGCTTTTTAAAAATCACTTTAAAACACTAGAAGGTTTTTATAAATTTAATACCAGGTTTTTTTTTGTTTTTTGTTTTTGTTTTTGTTTTGTTTTTAAGATTTTATTTATTTGACAGAGAGAGAGATCACAAGTAGGCAGGGAGGCAGGCAGAGAGAGGAGGAAGCAGGCTCTCCGCAGAGCAGAGAGCCCAATGTGGGGCTCGATCCCAGGACACTGGGATCATGACCTGAGCCGAAGGCAGAGGCTTTAACCCACTGAGCCACCCAGGCGCCCCTTAATACCAGGTTTTTAATGACTCTTACTTTTCAGGTCTTTAAGGTCTTCCACTAAGATGAGTGAAGCTTAACATTCACCTAAGACTCATAAATGATTCTTTGGAATGAGAAGTACAAGTTTATGTTATGATGGCAATGTGTTTTTTACACTTATGGACTCTCATCTCTCCCTTATAATTTTTCTTGACTATTCTGCAATAGACTCTGCTTAACCAAGACAGAATTGTTTCAAGATAAGAGGAAATCGGTGAGTGAATGACAATATCTCCACAAAGAGATGCTGGTGAGACTATTTTGAACCATGGACTAATAAATCTCCGAGTGCATCTCATGGTTTTAAGATATTATACTTCTGGTTTTCCAGTCCTATTAAACAACAAAAACAAAATTTTTGTATGTAACTTTTCTTGTGCCAAAAAGATTGAGAATCTTGGTATACAGTTGTTCTTGTGTAGGTAGGGTATACAAAACCCCAGAGAGTAGCAACCATATGTAAATTAGATGGACTCGACCATGTTCTATGTCAGGAGACAGAGGCCCAGGTAAAGATTGCTCTGGAACATCCCTTCCTTCACTCAGCATGCAGAAGGGAAGGTCAAGAGGCAAAGTTTTTACAGTACAGCCTATGAATGCTCTATTCTGCCTGCAGCCTTGGTAGCTTGCTTTCCTTAACAGCCCAGAGATCAGTGGGATCATTTGCTACATACAAAGGGAAGTCTATGTTGGGAGGAAGCATGGCTGCTCTAGTGATCACCAAAACTAAGTGTTTCAGAGATATGAAGTCATAAGGAACAGAGTTCTATCACAAATACCAGGTAGAATTAAAACTACAGTGAGGTTTTACAAAATTCCTCCTCCGAGTAACTTTTATAATGGTAGTGATGGGTTGTCTGTATATATACACACACATATATGTATATGTATAAATATGTATAAATGTATATATATGCATGTATACATATACATATGCGAATATATACATTTATACAAATAAGTATGTATAAATACACATACACATATAAATAAATATACATATAAATATGTATAAATATATCAGCACAAACTGTCTTCTACAAACTAACATGACTTGGCTTATTGTGCTTTCATCTGCAGTGATGACTGGGTAGACCAGCAATCCCTTCCGCATCACGCATAAGGTAGCAAATTAACAATGGTCCTCCTTGTAATGCAATATTTTCTCAAAGTGTGAACCTGAACCACTTCCATCAACATCTCTTGGGGTACCTGGTAAAAATGCACACTTTGTGGTCACATCTTAGAACTACCAAATTGGACGAAGCCCACAGAGAATTCTTACTCCCCCTGAAATATGAAATCCATAGCTCTGTGGGATTTATTTTACACTTCTCTGTTGCTTGGCCCACAGCAGATAGAATAAAGAATGAACACCTCTGTTGCTTTGCACATAGCAAAGAGAATAAGGAATATATGTATATAAGGCATTGCTCACCTTGTGAAAGCTTCCGTGGAAAATTTTCCTGATTTCAGGCCCTTCAAAAGTAACCGTTTGAAAATCCCCACTGTAGTCATAGTTGAAATATGTTAAGGTTTTACCGCCATCTAATCAAAGGAAAATAAAAACAGTTTAGAAAGTGTTATAATAGGCAATTTTTATAAAATTCAATTCAAGACAGAATAATGCATCCTTTGATTTAAGGCTGTGCTTAGAACAAAGTGATGGTTAAGTAAAGAAGTGATCTCTGGGGCACCTGGGTGGCTCAGTTGGTTAAGCAGCTGTCTTTGGCTCAGGTCATGATCCCAGCGTCCTGGGATCGAGTCCCGCATCGGGCTCCTTGCTCGGCAGGGAGCCTGCTTCTCCCTCTGCCTCTGCCCGCCACTCTGTCTGCCTGTGCTTGCTCTCTGTCTCTCTCTCTCTCTAACAAATAAATAAATAAAATCTTAAAAAAAAAAAGAAGTGATCTCTAGTCCTTGGGTTGCCCCAGGTGTTCGGTTGGCCAATTAACTGCCTCAACCATGTGGTGATGATAGTGAAGTAAGGACCCTACGCCCATTCTTCCTCTGTACTTCCTTGCTTATACTCTCATCCCCAACACCTCAGGACATGGCTCTCTAAAGCTGGGAGTAGAATCAGAACAAATAAGGAGAATAAAGTTGATCATAACCTAAGACCTAAAAATCAAACCCTTTGCTTTATTTACCCCTGGAACAACCAACTTTTCCAGGATATGCAGCTTACAGTACCCCCAAAATTATATCCTAAAATTAAATACAGTATCCCCCAAAATGAATCTTATTATGAACGAACTAAATCCATAAGCAAACTGAATCTTCCTAATCTTTACGATAAGGAATTACAAAAAAGAAAAAAAGGAATATTTTTTCACTAATTAATTCCTAGGTTACAATTTAATTATTCACTGTGATTTCAAAGGGAATAGGCTAGTCCTTTTTTTTTTTTAAAGATTTTATTTAATTATTTTAGAGAGAGAGGGCATGCATAGGAGAGTGTGAGAGTGTGAGTGGGGGGAGGGGCAGAGGGAGAGACAGAAGCAGACTCCCTGCTGAGCAGGGAGACCAATGTGGGGCCCCAACCCAAGACCCTGAGATCATGACCTAAGCCAAACCAAGAGTTGGATGCTTAACCCACTGAGCCACCCAGGTGCCCCAGGAATAAACTAGTCTTAATCATTTTGAGAGATTTCTTTGTTTTCAAGCCCCATGTGAATATGGAGTTAGTTATTTATATATACCCTTTTAATCTACAGCTTTCCTTTAGTTTCAGGATGGATGCAAAATGTTTTCACAATATCATATTTAGTTGTTGACTCATTTCCACGTACTGAAAAGTCCTTTTACAAATACTAGCCAGAGATAAGCTTAAATACATTCCTTATCCAAATACACGAGTTAGCACCTAACAATAGCCACTGCATTTTGGTTCCTAGCTTGATTGGAATCCTAAACAAAAACGGTAGGTAGACACTCAGTGACATTAACTGAAAAGTGACGATCCTCTGAAATGATCATCATGGGTGATATCTAAGAGCATGCGATCTAGAAGCTTCCTACACTGGTTCCCCTCATCTTTCCAACCTCCAAACAATGGAATGTCCCAGTATTCAGACCTATTCTCTTTTCTTTCCAGACTCAATCTCTAGATGATCTCACAAGTATCATGGCTTATATATCACACATATACAACTTGCAAATTTATATCGCCATCCCAGAATTCTTTCCCAAACATGCTGCTGCAAATCTGGCATTTTTTCTGGGATATGAAACAGGCATTGTGATATTGCAATTTATAAGAAATCTATATTTGGTTATTCAGATACATATGAAAAATAAGTATTTGGTGTTGGTCCCTGGTTCCTGGCTCACAGTTCCTAAAACACTTGATATTTTCTGTGATAAGAGCTATAAAGATGTTTTTTGTTATGTTGATAAGGTAACTTTTAGAAATCCTTTAGGCAACCTAAGTGTGGAGGACTGGTTGCCAAGGGAACCAACCCTGTGATTAGAGGGTTGGAATTTTCAATCCCCCTTCTTTCCCCTACTTCTAGGGAGTGCAGAGTAGCTAGAGATTGAGTTCAGTTGCCAATGACCAATAATCTAATGAATCATGCTGATTTAATGAAGCCTCAATAAAAAAACCAAAGATAGGGTTCAGAGAGCTTTTGGGTAGCCGAATACACGGAGATTAGGAAGAGTGGTTTGCCTGGAGAGGGATGGGCCTCTGTGGCTCTTCACATATACCTTGTCTTAGGCATCTTTTCTAGATGTCTGCTCCTGAGTTACTTCCTTTTATAATAAAGCAGTAATCTAACAAACGAAATGTTTCCTAAGTTTTGCGAGCCATTCTAGCAAGTTAATGGAGCCCAAGGAAGAGCTTGTAGGAACCTCTGACTGATTTTTTTTTTTTAACCTCAGATTTATAACCAATCAGAAACACGGGTAACAGCCAGGCTTGCAACTGGAGTCTGAAGGGGTGGTGGGGGGACATAGCCTTATGGTACTGAACCCTTAACCTATGGGATCTGATGCTCTCTCTGGGTAGATAGTATTAGAATTGAGTTGAATTCTCAGTATCCCACTGGTATCTGAGAATTGCCTGGTGTTATGTGTAAAATTCTTTGCCCTCCTTATACCCCTCAACGTACACACTGGAATTTGGTCAAGGAACCTGAAAGAAAAATCTTATATTTATCATATCCATGTGCAAAAAATCCTGGCTGGCTCAGTGGGTTAAAGCCTCTGCCTTCAGCTCAGGTCATGATCCCAGAGTCCTGGAATTGAGCCCCGCGTGGGGCTCTCTGCTCCATGGGGAGCCTGCTTCCTCCTTTCTCTCTGCCTGCCTCTCTGCCTCCTTGTGATCTGTCTGTCAAATAAATAAATAAAATCTTAAAAAAAAATGATTCTAGTTCCTCCCTTCCCAATGACCCTCCTGAATCCTCCCACCATCAACTTTGCTCTTCTTGCAATCTTTACTATGCCAGTAATTATCTCTTTCTGCCTTGCCCACTGCTGAATCCCAGAGCCTAGTGGTGGCACATAGTAGAAACTCAACCAACATTTCTAAAAGAATGAGTGAATGGATGAATGAAATAACTGTTATGTAATTTATTGCTAGTATATACTCATGGCTTAAGATAAATGAGTTACTCTACAATATATAGTTGACCCTTGAACAATATCGGGGTTAAGGGCACCAACACTCCAAATACTGAAAATCTACATATAACTTCTGACACCCAAAATATTAACTACTAATAACCACATTTATCAACATCAACAACAATCTTTGTAGAAGTGGACTCATGCATTTCAAACCCATGCTGTTCAAGGGTCTAGTGTACACAAAACAGGCAAGATGGCATGCCATACGCATTACTCATACATATGTGTGCAAACATATAAAAAAATATACTTACTATCTAAAATGACTCCAACCAATGGGTCAGAATTTTTATTTAAAATCTCCCAAAGAGCAAATGGCTCCTCTGGAGTGTCAGGAAGAATCCGGAATAGAAAACTCACTGTGTAGTCAGAGGGCAATCCTTCTGGATGCAAATATCTGAAAAATGGAAAGAAAATAACATTTCATTGCATCCCTTTCAAAAAGTTACTGATCTGATCATAAAAGCAAATATATTTTAGTTATAAAGATTTGAAAAAACAGAAAAAAAATAACAGAGGACTATTAAACCTATCCAGAGATGACCACTGTTTTGATGCACTACATTTTCCTCCAGTTTTTAAAGAATATCTGCAAGTATTTCTCCAATTTATATAATGTTGCCCCTTTCCTTTTCTCAGCACCACTTACTACACAGTTCATATTTCTTTAAGTATTGTTTAAAGTATGATATTTAATGTCTGCCCAATCTTTTCTTGTCTGACTATTCCATAATTTGTCTAACCAGTCACTTCTTCTCAAACATTCAAGTTATTTGAAAAGTTTTGGTATCATAAATAGTGTTTATCTGAAGTCTTTCTATAAAACTCGACATTGTCACTTTCTACTATAGGTTGTAGTTAGTTGCATTTCTGTCCCTGCTTTGTGCTGGGATGGGCCATCTAGATCTACCTTCAAGAGTTAAGAATATATTACTCCTGCTGCTGGGAGTGATGTCTGTAGACATCTCACAAACACCAACTCCCACCGGACACTGCTCCGCAGAAGGAAGGGCTCTCCCAAGGTCATGTCAACTTATTTTATGGCACCTGTTTTGAAGGACTGGTCTTTAAGGGCATATGAAGACCAGAGCCTCTCATTCCAATGGAAGCAGCTCCATTTTCGGAGCTCCTGAAGTCCACCTGAGACTTTCAGTGAGATTGTTTCATGGCTTGACTTTTCTCCTTTGTCTCATCTCATCTCCTTCTGTTCCCTTCCATGAGAGCACACCCACATCAGCTTCCTCCAACACTCATCTCCATCTCTGAATCTGCCTCTGAGGAACCGAGCCTGCTATTCCATCTTATCTCTCTCTAACAATTAAGCGGATCACTTATATACTTTTAAATTTTTCCCCAAAGCAACAAATACAGCTCTTGACATACATAGGAGCCCCATAATAGTTATTAAGTGGATAAATTTGGGAATATGGGAATTCAGCATGAATTTGAAAATGAAAGTTTGATTTGCATAGATTAAAAAATATTTCATTCATTTTATGTATTAGTTCATCTGCTCATTCAACAAATATTTATTGTGTGCCTACTATGTGCCAGACATTGTAATAAATACATCAGTGAATAAAACCAACAATGCTCCTATCCTTATAGAAGCACTAAAATTCTAGCAGGATGAATTATATAGTGTATCAGAAGGTAAACATGCCCTTAAAAAAAGAAAGCAAGAAAAATAGAGCAGTTCAATGGGGATTGAGAATGTTAGAATGTATTATTTTGCAGTGTTAATTGAAGTCATTACCACTGGCTTCAATTAGAAGGCTCATGGACAGGGTTACATCTGAGCAAAGGTTTATGGAGAAGGTTACATTTGAAGAAAACCTCAGAAGAGACAAAGATATCCAGTTAGTACAAAGACACCAAAGTGGAGTGTGCCTGGTGTGTCTGGAGAATGGACTGAAGGAGATAAGAGGTGAAGTCAAAGAGGTGACAGGTACCCAGATAATAGCCTATGGTCCATTCAGGAGTTTTGGCTTTTAATGCAAGGGGAATGGGGAATCATTGTCAGATTTTGGAGTGACATCATTTACATTTTCAACAAATCACTCTGACTGCTACTTGGAGAATAAATAGACTCTAGAAAGGCAAGGGTCTGAGCAGGAAGACCAATTAGAAGCCTGGGGCAATGAGCTTGGGAAGAAATGACAGTGCCCCCATAGTGGGTGAAAGCCGTGGAGATGGTGAGAAGGCATAGACAACAGTATTCCTTGGGAAAGTAGATATGGGACATGAGAGCAAGAGTCAAATTTTTTTGCCTGAGAAACTAGCTGGATATAGTTGTCAGTAAGATGGAAAAGGTTGTACATGAAGCTGGTTGAGAAGCTAAGGTCAGCATGATCTTGAACATGCAGAGTTGGAATGCCTATTTAGATATCCAAGCAAGATGTCTACTACACAACTAGATATGCTAGTCTAGCTATGGGGAAATGGGTCTGGATCAGAAATACAAATTTAGGAGTCATTGGCATGTTTGTAGGAGTGCTTAAATTCTAGCATAGACAATGCTGAACACTACTCAAAAGATCACCAGGAGTAGGGATAGACAAGGAAAACAAGAATGTCAAGGATCCAGGCCTAATCCCTCCAGCATGAAGAAGTGGAGGCAAGAAGAGGCAGCATTGAAAATAAATAGCCAGTAATGTAGGCAGAAGCTTAAAAAGAGTGTGTGTCCCAGGAGCCCAGTGAGGAGAGTGAATCCAGGAGGAGGAAGTGAGCAACTGTGTCAAATGCTGGTGATGGGTGGAGTAAGATGAGGGCTGGGAGCCAGTGAATGGGTTTTGCAAGGTGGACAGTGTTGTGCACTGAACCAGCCGTTCATTTCAGTGGGACAGAGAGGATTTTCCCTTTGGCAATTCTCATTTTTGGCTAGGACTCCATGAAGGGTTTTTCAAATATCCATTTTAATATTCATCCCTAGACTGTGGAAAAAGAAAACCTGCTAAAAGCTCACAGCAGGTGTTGGCTTTATCTAAAAGCACATATATTCTATAGGTCAAAGGCATTTTCAACAATTTTCCAGAAAATGAAGCTATACCTATAACAGCAAATATTTTACATTATTACTAGAGGTCTACTTATTTCAAATGTTATCCTCCCAAATGAAGCACAATACAATAATTTGGATAGTACTGTAGTAGGTTAGAATTTAAGAGCTAATATTTTCAAGGAAGCTAGCAAAGCAACTTGCGTATACATTTTTGGATAGATGAATTTAATACTTGAATACGATCTCTCCCATTGGTCCACGCACAGGTGCACACTATGTCGACACCTGGACACTGAAAATGTTTCACGTTGGGATGCAAAATAGCAGAGAACATCTCGAGAGATGATCCCTTGAACCAGGGATTTGCTGTAAACGGGTCCAGGAGTCCTATGTACACCACGACCTCTATCGCAATTAGATAATGTGGTTTGTACACACACCCGGTACTACTCTTCTGCTACAATGGAGTTGCTGTTGTGACTTCTCAAAAATGAAAAATGAGCCGAATTAAAGGCACTAGCAGGACAAGATTCAGGATGTGGGCTCTGAGGCCTGATTGCCAGATGCAAATCCCAGCATTTTCACGAAACAAACCATGTGATCTCACTCGAGTCACTTAACTTTATGCTTTGGTTTCCTTATTTCTAGAACTGAGAGAAGAAGTTAATTTAAGACACAGAGCTGTTTGGAGCTTTGAGTGAATTCAGGTGCATAAGCGCTTAGAACAATGCCTGGTACATGGCAGCACTGATAAAGATCATCTATCTTTACATAGTTTCTCAGACTAACAGATACTAAAGTTCAGCCGGCATCATGTGTGAGTCTGATGTTTTTAAACAAAGACATCTAATCATTCGCTCTTATCATCATGGAAAACCCTACTGGGAGCTATCATATTTCAAGTTGACATCATTTTCGCTTTGAGATACAATAACCAAGGACTGGCTTTACTATCTTGCAAGGGAAACATACTTGGTTGGCTGGGAAACCAGGGCATCTTTATGAATTCGGTAACATGGATACACATTGAAGGTACCAGGCTCCATGGAAACCCCTTCCACAGATGAAAAATCCTTTTCAACCAAACCGAACATTTCCATCATCTTAAATCCTAAAGAGAGAGAGAGAGAGAGAGAGAGAGAGAGAAATAGACATTTTAGGATTTTAAATTTCAAAATTAGTTTTTTAAAGATTAAAAAAAAATCTGGCCCTTTTTTGTATTTCCCAAAGGTATCTGGAAAAAAACGTGATAACTACATACCTGCAATATCAATGCCATCCTTGTACACCAGCGGGCAGGCTAGGAAACAAAACAAACAAAATAAAACCCTAATTTAGATATTTCCCAAACATATTCTTTCCCCATCCGGAGAACAGGAAACTAACATAATCTTTGCGGAAGTCAGTTTCGAAGGGAATCCAAACCATATGTGGCTATGGTTTTCTGTTTGGACGGATTCCTAAAGATTGAAATGCTCTCCCTTAGGCCTGCTACCACTGAAAGGACACGGCTCCCTTCTCCTCTCGTGGGTCTATTAAAATCTACGGCAGTCTCTTAAGAGCATGCATTGGGAGAAGTCGCATTCTAAAAGATTTTATTTATTTATTTGACAGACAGATCACAAGTAGGCAGAGAGGCAGGCAGAGAGAGAGGGAAGCAGGTTCCCTGCCGAGCAGAGAGCCCAACTCGGGGCTCGATCCCAGGACCCTGAGATCATGACCTGAGCCGAAGGCAGAGGCTTAAGCCACTGAGCCACCCAGGCACCCCGAGAAGTCACATTCTAATGGATTACCCCGATGAGCAGTCTGCCTACATTTTGAAAAACATTCGCTACAGCTGTTTAGGCAGAGCTGCTTTTAGACCTAGACTCTCCCCTCTTGAGGGAAAGTCTGATGCACCGAAAACCCTAAACGGGGCAGAGCGGAGGTTTATTTCCAAATGTTCAAAACCACAAAACTTAATGTCTGTGTAATAAACAGCCTGCGAGTCCATATTCTTTTCTCAGATCAAGATGGGACTCATTATTTAACTGGTGTAAACTATTTCAGCCATTGAGCAACACGAGTTAAGCACAAATTCCAAAGAACTAACTTGCTGATGCGGTTTCGCAGACAAAAGTAATCAACTCATCTTCAATTTTCTTAAAGGCGTCAAAGTCATCCACAAAGAAGACGTGCCGTGAACTAGGCTTGCTGCCAATGCTCACCAGCTCTGAGTAATCTGCATCGGCCACTCCAACGGCGAAGATGCTGTAGCCTGCGGCAGGAGGGGAAGACAGTGCTGATTATTTTAAGTGGCGCAAAATACAAAATAATGCAAGGTAAGACGCGTCCCAGTGTTTAAAATGTGTTTATGAAGGAGACCTGGTGGGGGGTGGAAAATTCATTTTTTATAGTCCATCAGAACTCTGCATGGGCACATGCCGCATATGATAATTATTCCATCGTCCCCTAAGCCATTTTCCATTTTAGACAAAACTGAAGGTGGCCAATGCCCCAAGGAGTGCTTAAGACGAAATAGTTGTTATCGGAGGAACATCTTTTTTTTTTTAATTTAAAAAAATTTTTTTATAAACATGTAATGTATTATTAGCCCCAGGGGTACAGGTCTGTGAATCGCCAGGTTTACACACTTCACAGCACTCACCATAGCACACACCCTCCCCAATGTCCATAACCCCACCACCCTCTCCCTACCCCCCTTCCCCTGGCCCCCCTCAGTTTGTTTTATGACATTAAGAGTCTCTTTTGGTTTGTCTCCCTCCCGATCCCATCTTGTTTCATTTATTCTTTTCCCACCCCCTTAACCCCCGCCCCCGTTGCATCTCCACTTCCTCATATCAGGGAGATCATATGATAGTTGTCTTTCTCCGACTGACTTATTTCGCTAAGCATAATACCCTCTAGTTCCATCCACGTCATCGCAAATGGCAAGATTTCATTTCTTTTGATGGCTGCATAGTATTCCATGGTATTCGGAGGAACATCTTTATGCTATATATGTCTAATAATCATTTAAGGTTTAGGGGATAAAGTGTAGTTGAGACAGAGAAACTTTATCTCAGGGTTTTTTTTTGTTTTTGTTTTTTTACATGTAAAACCTGAGATATTGTAAAGCAGGCTGAGGTGGGTCATCGTTCCATGCTTGGCAAATAAATGTTAAATTACTGTTTGCCAGGCATGTCTTAAAAAATATAATCTTCATGATAATTCTATGAGAATCTCCATTTTACAGATGAGGAGGCTGAGGAGTTTCTGTGATCGGTTCCCTCCCTGGCCCGTCAGGATGGTGCTTTTCACAATATTGTTCTTAAGTGCTATCATTTCCTATATAAGGCCTTCTGTATGTAACAAAAGTATTGGAGAAAATACAGCAAACTATTAGATTTGTAATTCGGAAATTTTAAAAAAAATCACATTTTCTAGTTAATACTAAGAAAGATTTAGATTAACTATTAAGAAAGACTTAGAAACATTTAAGTCATTCTGATGTGGCCTATAAATTTGTATTCAGAAAGCAATGGTAACATTACTATCCATGGCTTACCATTTGATGGCATCGGTGTGAAACTTACCATTTGCTTGCATCTCCCCAGAGATTTTGTTCACGTCATCTTGTGACCTTCCATCCGTTATAACCACGATGACCTTTGGGATGCCTCTTCTGGTCCCTGATTCTGCAGTGAACAAACTATCTCGGACATGCTTGATTGCTTTTCCTGAAACAGAGGAAGGCAACTGTTCAATTTCATTCCTCCCTTTGTCTCACCAGGGAAAGGAAGGCGGAAGTTCTTAGATTGGTGAAACATCTTTTCAAAACATCTATATCCTTATGCCTCCAAAAAAGTCATTTCAGTCATTCCTAATGAAGACTTACTTTGAGTCTTTGCTGAGTTTTGTTGTTGTTGTTCTCACCTGTTTTTGTATTTCCTCCTTTGTATGAAATACGTTTGATTGCATCAAGGAGGGTCTCTTTGGTGTTGTAGGCATTGAGCTGAAATTCTGTTCTGGGGTCATCAGTGAACTGAACCATTGCAACCTGGGGAGAGACAATGTGTTAGTTTTCACATATGCACAGACTTCCTCCAGTGAGCACACACAATGGCATGATTAGACCCGCAATTTTAATTTCTTTTTTAACCCAAACCACAATTTCCTTGGTTTAAAATTTCACAGAGGTTGCAGAGCAAATCTGACCACATATTAATAGCATCTTTTGTTCCCTAAGTACTTTTCAGGAAGCAGGTCATTTTTAAAAAATTTCTCTCAGTCTCATAACAATCTCTTTCCAAAGTATGTAGACCTTTTGCTATCTTGATAGATGGGGAAAAAAAAAATAGTCCTGTAACTTGACAAAGGTCAGAGAATTGGAGGTAGATTCTTTCCAAGGATGCCCTCATGAAACAAACCTGTGAACTAATCACTACTGTTTCACTGTTTTACACAGGAGAAGACAGAGGCACTCAAACTCATGTGCCTGGTACAAAATCCCAAGAGTGGCCACTGACAGAACACAGTTGAAGCCAAGTAAATCCTACTTCAAAATCCATGTTCTTTTTTTTTTTTTTAAGATTTTATCTATCTATTTATTTATTTAGAGAGTGAGTGAAGGGAGGGGCAGAGGGAGGGCGAGAGTCTCCAGCAGACTCCCCGCTGAGCACAGAGCCCCTGCAGGGCTCCACCTCAAGACCCTGAGATCATGACCTCAGCCGAAACCAAGAGTCGGACACCCAACTGACTGAGCCACCCAGGCACCCCCAAAATCTATGTTTTAACCACCACCGTACAAGCTTTTTTGGCTTCATTTCCCATAGTTTGCTTTTCTTCCAGTGGAATTTGGGGGCCATCTTTGATTTACTGGGGTTTTTTTGTTGTTGTTTGGTTGGTTTTCATGGGAGGGAATAATAGAGCATCTTCAAAGTGCTTTCTTTGACTGTGTGAGCCTTCAGCTGCTACTGGCTTTCAAGGGCCACTGCTGCTGATGTCACTATCTCCAGGGAACCACATCTGACCCCTCTATACAAAAGAAATTCCTCCCTCCCTGAAATGCCTCAGCACCTTCTCCATTATTCTCTTACGGTTTCCTTCATATCCAAATTTCCTCAGCCATTCCTCCATGATATATTCTGAATCTGTTCCTTGCATCTCCTTGCTACTACCCATGCCCAGGCCTCCAACTCATCCCGGCATTGGACTATGGTCTCTCTGTGTCCACTCTTACCCAGGTTACTCTTCATGCTCCACAAAGCAGTCAGAATGACCTTTTTAGAAAAGCAAATCAGATCTTCTCTCCTCAAAACTTTCCAGTGGCAGGGACGCCTGGGTGACTCAGTCGGTTGAGTGTCTGACTCCTGGTTTTGACTCAGGTCATGCTCTCAGGGTTGTGGGATGGAGCCCTGCATGCGCTCTGTGCTCAGCCGGGAGTCTTCCCCACCCCCCTCTCATGTGCATGCATTCTCTCTCTCTCAAGTAAATACGTAAATCTTAAAAAAACACCAAAACTTTCCAGTGGCTTCCCACTGCATTTATGGTAACGTCAACTCCTTCAGTGGTTCACGAGAGTCAAGATGGTCTTTTTTCTTCCAGCTCTTTCCTATCCTCCTCCCCTGCCATCCTCATCCACTGTGTTCTAGCCATAAGTTTTAGCATCTAAAGCCTCAAAACTCATTTTCATCTTGGGTCCTTTGCACTTGCCATCTTCCTTTTCTGGAAATTCTACTCTCAGCATTCTCTACATCATTCACATCTCAGTTGAAAGGCCACCTTCTCAAAGAGGTCTTTGTTGACCATACAATTAAAAATTCCCACCCCCCAACCAATTTCAAATAACCTTCAGTGAATTTAAAATCACATCACTGTTTTCATCCCTATCTTGTGAATTTATTTGTGGTCTATTTTTCCAACTGTTTCTCATCCTCATCCTCTCCCTGACTTTAAGATTCTGAGCACTCTGAAACTGGGGACATTGTCATAAACATTATGACAGTATTCTACCTGACCAGGTAGAGTACTTATTGAGAATAAATCCTCAATAAATTTTATTTGACTGAATGGATAAATTAGATTTATATTTTATATGTTTCTTGATCTATAGGAATTTATGGCCATAACCTTTCACTTTTAAGATTTTAATGTCCTTGAGGACAGAGAAAATATTGGGTTTATCCTTAAAGGAGCTACTCTAAAAGAAATATCTACTGGGGCACCTGGGTGGCTCAGTGGGTTAAGCCTCTGCCTTCAGCCCAGGTCATGATCTCAGGGTCCTGGGATCGAGCTCCCCATCCCGCTCTCTGCTCAGTGAGGAGCCTGCTTCCCCCTCTCTCTCTGCCTACTTATGATCTCTCTCTCTCTGTCAAATTAAAAAAAAAAAAAAAAAAAGAAACATCTACTGATGTGGCCATTCTAACCTTTCTTAGTTTGCTGAACTCAATAACTTTTTAAGGAACAGCATCTTCTCAAACTCTATCAGGCATCAGTAAGCTGCTTCCAAACCCAGACCGGTCTATCCTCCCATTTAAGGTCAGAACTGATCACTGATATATTACCCATATCAACTGACAAGTAGCCATAACAATAGCTTCAGATAACTTTTTAATGCACAGAATGAATTAAAGATTGTTCAGTCAGCCTTACTTGAGTTCCGTCTGCACCAATCTTGTTCAGGGCTCCAACAGTGCTGTACAGAAAGTTAATGATCTTATTGAAATTTTCATCTCCAATACTCCAGGATCCATCCACCATAAATACCAGATCTGCCTTGGCAGCTCTGCATACTGAAGAACAGGAATGACATTTGAATTAGAGATAAGGGGAAAACATAGTAGTTATTACAACCAACAAAGCATATGATGGTTTCCTTCTGGTAACTACAGTTCTTTCTTACCAAAGGAAAGGTATAAATCATATTCTAAGCTCTTGCCCATTATACTTCTTGACAATCATTTCTTTCCTATAGCCAAAGAGGAGCTAGACTCCATGACTGAGAAGTTTTTATCAAACATGTGGAATTAGGGAGGGAAAAAAATCCACCAATCTTAGCCCCTCAAAATAGAAAATGAAAGAATAGAAAAATGAGGAACTAAAGTGATTTAGAGACAGAAGTAGCAACAAACACTCTCTTGTACCCACTTATTAGAAGAAAGTTCAAGCTACTATTCTAGGTATCCTATCCTCTGCTTATTGAGTCAGTAACTTCAGAGAGATTCAAATTCAGAAGGAAAGCACAGGACATAATGGAAGCAGATTAATCTACTGGCTTAATTCCAGCCTTGCTCTAAAATTCTGTCTATGCTTTTCTGCCGCCCATTGGTACTTATCAAAAAATGTATGCTAATGCTAGCCTGGGGAGACTATTATCAATAACTATTACTGATACCAAAATAGCAAGCAAAAAATACACCAACAAAAGGCCACTCCACCAGGGGCGCCTGGGTGGCTCAGTGGATTAAGCCTTTGCCTTCGGCTCAGGTCATGATCCCAGGGTCCTGGGATGGAGCCCTGCATCAGGCTCTCTGCTTGGCGGGGAGCCTGCTTTCTCCTCTCTCTCTGCCTGCCTCTCTGCCTACTTGTGATCTCTGTCTGTCAAATAAATAAATAAAATCTTAAAAAAAAAAAAAGGCCACTCCACCAAAAGCACTTTTTAGTAGTCCTTTGTTGGTATCCTGTGCTGTTTCAGATTATCTATGCCTGTCTTCCCCTTTGTAGTTTGGATCATTGTGATTGACTGTTTTATGATGAAATAAACAATTTACTCTTCAATAATCTGAATCTTTTAATCTTAGGCTGGTTGCACACAAATATTCTATGAGATAGTGTGCCTTTTTCTTTTCTTTAGGAAAAAAAATTTTCACTTGGTTTTTATTTTATTGAGTGCAACTTCATCCCCTTAAAGCTATTTATAATATAGACTAAACCATCTCCAGGTGAGGTAGTACTCCAGGGACAATAAGGATCTGGTAAGGTTGTTCTTCTAAGTTCTGAGGTTTATAAAATTTTACAAATTTATGGTTTGAATTTAGAGCTGAAAGGGATCACAAGCTCTGCTAATTATAAGCTTATTAGAGAAAATGTGGCCCTCTGTTACCAAGGAAAAATGAAATCAAGATTAGATTTCAACTTTGAAATGAGAGCAAAGTCTTGTGAAAATATTCTCAAAAGGAAAATTTCCGTAATAAATCAAAGAAAAAAATACATCAAAAGGCATGAAGGGATTACCTCTGAGATAGGAAATTGTGTTCCTAATTTTCTTCCTTATACACTTTTCTACTTTTTAATGTTTGTCTAGTAAACAAAAGCAACAGAAAACCCGAACCTAAAATCACAGCATTATTGTATTATCCTTTTACCTTCTTTTGCTGGTGGAATGGTTGGAGGAAAAGTAGGTGGCTGAGTAGGAGGTGATTCTGTAGAGGGAAAAGGAACATGGATTAGCCATCTCATCGGCAGTGAAGAGAGGGAGGTGTAATGGAGTAATAATGGAGTAATGGAGTAATAATTCTTCAGGAAAGTCAATGAGTTTGACCATTGTCTTCTTGGAGAATTTAGGGAAGTTAGTGACTACTATACATTAGCCACGGCCTGTGAAAACTGGCTCCATCTTTCCCCTAAAACTCAGACTGAAAGCTTGAAATGCCATTTTGCCTCAATTCAGTTTACCCAGCAGGAGTCAATGTAATCAAACTGTTAACTACAAAGTGGTTCTGATGGTGATTTAAGGCAAGACTTGCCAACCCATTTCAGATTAGTCTCGGGCTGCTTTCACACATATAATAAACTTCGTTTCTATTCTGCCTAAGGACTGACCATCAATCCTTGTTCAATAGCACTTTCCTCCTTCCCACCCTGCATCCCCAGTATGGGGTCCCCAGTGGAATCTGAGTTGCCCTCTCTTCTGCTCAGACTCTATTTGGAAAACTTCCAGTTCTGAGGACCAAATAGCAAGATATTGGGAGGCCACTGTGTGTCCAGATCAGTTCAACCTAGCTGATGAGGGTTGAGAAGTTCATGTAATATGCAGTGTGATTGGCTAAAGGAACAGGGGGTAGGTACATGAGAGCTGTGATTTTCACAGCAGTTCATGTGGCAAAGAGCAAGGAAATTATGGCATCACTAGGTAAGCACCCTAAATGTTACTATATTCTTTTCTTCTTATTATTTGGCTCTAAAAAATTAAGGAAAACTCTTTTTATTTCCCAGATTAATATGAGGGAAAACTCTCAACTAATTATAGCCATTCACTCTGAAACAAGTGAGCACCAATTGGCTGGAAAGTTCTGAGTTCAGGCAGACTGATTACTTGGTCAGGAATGTAATAAAGGGGATTTCTTCACCGGCAAGAAGGTTGAAAGATATGAATTTTAATTTTAAGGCCTCTTCCAATTCTAAGAGGCAATAAAATACAATTCTTTGAGTAAAATAATTCAACATTTTAAAAAATGAGGTAACTGTATATTACTGATATGGAAAAATGTTCGAGATTAATTAGTATGTGAAATGAAGCAAGCTGCAGAATACCATGCTATGATCCCATTTGTGAAATGTCAAGAAATCTATTAGATATATATGTATCTGATATATATCAATATATCTCTATATCTCCATATAGATATAGATTAGATAGATAGATAGATAAGGGAGAATTTCTTGAAGGAGACAAAGCTGCTACATATGGGCACTTGTGGGAAGGAAAACTAGGGAAAGAGGGAAGTCAACTAAATACTTTTCCCCTTCTGTTCCATTATTATGAATATCTATCACTTTTATCTTTTAAAGGCAATTTTTGAAGATAGAAAGTGCCAAAGGTAAAGTAAAAAGTGAGAAATCTTAATACCAAAACTAGGACTGTAAAACTTTCTTGAAAGCACCATAAAATGCTTCTAAAGCCAGATGCATTTATCTTAAAATCTGTGGAAGTAGTGGGTCATCTTTATAATGGGTCCATCTTATTTATTGTGGGAAATTGGGGCATATCCTAAGTTCTAAGTCCTAAGGACCAAATCAGTGAGAAGCAATGGCAGACAGATCAATATGTTTGGGCAGAACTTCTGGCCAAAGACTCTTTTGGGTAGGAAGAACCATGGTGAACTGGTAACATATGCTTATATCCCCTAGGTGGCATATGGATGGTTCCTGTCGTCAGTATGCAAGGAGTTGTCCCATAGAAGAGGGAGCAGTCTTGATCTGCATTGATTCAGAAGGTTGAACTAGAGCCAGTGGGTAGAAGCTACCAGAAGACATATATCCCCAACATAAGGGAAGCACATCAAACAGAGCTACCCAAATTAACCCAGGGTTGGTAGTTAAGACTTGTGGAGTTAAGGTTAAGGGACGCTGAAGTAGACCAGGGATCATAAACTCAAATGTTTTTAAAGGTCAGACAAGTAACAAAAATGAGCAAAGAACCTGCCTAAACATTAAAGAGGAGCAAACTTGAGAGCACATATACTTGTAAAAGAGACAGCAGTTGGTCTCAGCAGATTGGCACCATAATATGTATGTCCTGGGTTGTCAACTCTTTCTAACTTTCAACAGATTCTTTAAAGCCTGGGGAGGGTTGGCGGGGGGATGTATGGCTCAGAGAAAACCTATTTCACGGTGATATCTAACCCATGGCCATCAGTTTGTAACTTCTAAAAAGATAGCCATGGTGATACCGAATATTTGCTCAGTAAGATACAGGTAGAAAAGTTCCTCAACAGGTTGTCTTGGATCTTTACCACCACCACACAGGATAAGAGAGCAAGTATTTCATTTCTATTGCTGAGCAAAAAGCAGTTTAGAGATGTGGAACTGCCTGAGGCCACAATGTTAGAAAGGGTCCCAACCAAGTCTGTTTGACTCGAAATCTTGTGCATTACCAGGCCCCGAGTAACTTCAAAATGGTATGATCCTCTATCTACAAAACAGAATTCTAATCAGCCATAAAAAGAACCATACTACTGACACATCCCACAACATGAATAACCTCAAAAACACAGGCTAAGTGAAAGAGGCCAGATGCGTCTTTGAAATGTCCAGAAAACGTAAATGTATAAGAAAAGAAAGCAAAGAGACTGGGACTGAAGATAGGACAGAGGAGTGTGGATGAGTATGAACAAACTCTTTGGGTTGATGGAAATGTTCTACAATTGGATTGTGGTAATGACTATACAACTCTTTATATGTACTAAAAATCATTGAGTTGTACATCTAAAATAGGTGAATTTTATGATATATAGATTATCCCTCAAAACTACATGAAATATAAAATGTGAAATATTCAAAATATCTTGAATATATTGAATTCTTCAATAAAATCTTCATGTTAGAAAAAGATTGCATGATGCCATTTATTATGCTTTCACTGTCTGTTTTTGAAGATCACACATTGCTGATGATTTCTTGTTGCCTGTGCCAGACCAATGAAAGACCTATACATAGGAAAAAAAAAAAAAAGACCTATACATAGAGAGAACTTTCTAAATGTCAGATATATGACAGAGGGGCCACCAAGAAAATCCATTACCCACCACCTACTCAGATACAAATCCTCAGGGACTTCTACGTTCCAGATACTAAGTACACAAATTTTACCAGAATTCACTACAATCAAAACCATTTTCATGTTAGGGCCTTTACGTCAGGAATCTTTGATTAAAATCCATTCCAAGAAGTTGACACTCTCCTTGGTCTTTAGAATTTGTAAAAAGTGCTTTGTTTTAATTTTATACTTTGCCTTTCCCTTCAGTACATCAGATCGGCAGCCAACTTGGAAAAAGTGCAAGAGCCTCTTAAGTAGGGAATAACTCGAAGGTCAGCCATTTGGAACATCTTGGCTCCATTCCCGCCTCATAGCTGTGGTAATATGCCATTGTTTGAATGTCAGGACCCGGTCCTTAAACTTCATTTCACACTCTGCATACCACAATTCCTCTGCATACCATATTCCTTATGGATATAGATCACAAAAAAGGTCATTGTTTCAAGCCCTTTGCTATCATATGGCCTTATAGTCCTTTGTGAAACATATGGAGGATGGAAAAAACCCATACAGATGACATCAGTGGGCCATATGCAGTGAATTATGGGACTGGAGAAGAGGAAGAAAACTTGTATTACAGATATCCCTGGGCAGCAAAAGCTAACATTTTTCTAAACGGAATAAAGTTTTTGAACCAAAACAGGATGCCGAAAATACTATTTGTCCATGGAGACAGGGAGCAGGAGAGGACACACTTGACTTACGTGTTTTTTCCATTATGCTGACACTGGGTCCCTCGATCTCCTGAAGCTTTGTGTAAACACTGATTTTATATTCTGAATCAGGCTGAAGTCCATAGAAGCAATGCCTGGTTGTCCCTCCACCCACAGTGGCTTCTTGCTTTTTTGTGTCTATAATAAAACAAAACATACAGATGTGAAATTTTTAAAAACAGCTAACAGTAGATGATTTGCTTCTAAAATGCTTAATATGCATGAGCTTCAGGACGAATTATACTTTTTTGGGTCTGTACCTTTTTCTAATACATTCACTGATTTTTTTTAATAACTGAAAATCACATTTTCATATATTCAAAAATGAGAATAAAAGACTCCTGAGATCAACCCTTTAATGGAAAATTATTAGTGTATGTAATTGTGTGTGCATGTTATAATTGATCTTTTGGACAGGTGTGGAGGTGAGCATATTTATTTTTTAAAAACTAGAATATTCTTTCTATCAACATGATTCTCCAGAACAGCTAGCCAATTACAAATGGACAAAAAGACATATCCTTTCAGTACCATACAACTTACTACCACGCAACAAGAAGCCCTTCCTGGCAGTGGCCTAAGAATATAGGTATGGTGCGGTGCCTGGTTGGCTCAGTCAGGAGAACATGAGACTCTTAATCCTAGGGTAGTGAGTTCAAGCCCCACACTGGGTGTGGAGCCTACTTAAAAAAAATAAAGATACAGGTATGGAGTTAGGGATTATAGAACTCTAGGCAGTTCTGCCTATGGATGAAGAGGTATGTTTCCAGGATCCCAGAAGCTTCATCCAGGGGTCCAGACTATTTTCAGAGCTGCCACAAATGCAGGCAAGAGTCTGAAGTGGCACTGAGATATCCGGGAAGTCCCCAGAATGCCCAATTTCCAGGCTTCATTTCTAAATGTTACTTATGATTTCTTTTAATGGCAATAATAACTCCTGGGAAGCTCAGAGAAGGCTGAAAATCACTCTGAAAATCGTTTTCTTTTCTTCTCTCTCTCTCTCTTTTGTTTTAAAGATTTTATTTATTTATTTGACAGAGAGAGAGTACAAGTGGGGGAGAGGCAGGCAGAGGGAGAAGCAGACTTCCCGCTGAGCAGGGAGTCCGATGCAGGACTCGATCCCAGGACCCTGGGATCATGACCTGAGCTGAAGGCAGCCGCTTAACCAACTGAGCCATGTAGGCAGCCCTGAAAATCATTTTCTGTTCTTTCAAAATTATAACTGAGTAAATACATTCTGTAGAACGGTTTCCCAACTCCCAGTTCCAAAGTTCTTTTTGTTCTACCCAAAAGGCAATCACATATGGCCATCTCCACAAAGGACCTTCTCTTTTTTGTCTCTACCATGGCAGAAGCACAAAGAACCGAGTAGACACAGTTTAACTGTTGGCTACTTTACAGCAAGATGGCTTTGCCTTCCTGGAAAAATTGGTGCTGGCTCTCGGGTCTGGAGTCTAGGGTAGTTGGATTAAGGATATTCATCATTTTTTGAGGGCTTACTGTGTGCCAGGTTCTGTGCTGTGCATCTCATGAAAGAACAAAAAGAACGATGATGATAGCCAAAATTTAATGAGCATTTGTCACATGCCAGGGACTAGTCTAAAGATTTTATATGCATTGATTCATTTGACCCTTATGATGTATAATTATCCCCTATCTAAAGACAAGAAACCGAAGGCCAGAAAAGCTAGTCACCTAATCAAGTCCATATGCTAAGTAGCAGAACTGAAATTGAATTCAGAACTCTAAATCACAGTCTCAGAAGACGCGGCTTTAATTTTAACTAATACATCATAAAATAGTGGAAGTCACATGTATGGTTTTTCTAAATAAGGCAGTTTGAGAGCTGTGGAGTTCATATGAAATTAAGCAAATGTGAGAGCGGGCAGAGATCACATAAAGGTCCCGGATGATTCAGTGCTTTATCTCACCACGGGATAAAGCTGCTTTGTTGGGCGGCTTTGATTACTGAGGGGTTTCAAATGGATTTTCTTCATTGGCATAGAATGTTTCTTTCTTTCTTTTCCTTTCCTTTCTTTCTTCTTCTTCTTCTTCTTCTTCTTCTTTTTTTTTTAACCACGTGGATAGTTAGTTAAAAGGAAGAATCACCACTACCATGAAAAGAATAATTATTTAAAAAGCTCTAGGGCACCTGGGTGGCTCAGTTGGTTAAGTGACTGCCTTCAGCTCAGGTCATGATCCCAGAGTCCTAGGATCGAGTCCCCACATCAGGCTCCCAGCTCTGGAGGGAGTCTGCTTCTCCTTTTGACCTCTCCCTCTCATGTTCTTTCTCACCCTCTCTTTCTTAAATGAATAAAATCTTAAAAAAAAATAAAAAGCTCTAGATTGAGATTTATTTCACCCATAGTTTGCATCTGTCTATTAATGCCTTACAGAGCTTTATTTCTAGGAATTAAAAAACCTGTGTTAAAAACTACATTGATCGAATACATTAAATATATTATCTAATGGTTAAAAAGAATTCCTTCAAAATGTTCATTGCAGTTTATTAAATATAAACAAAATATAGAAAGCTTAAAAACAGGACAGTACAAAATATAAAAAATGTCAAGTAGTAATTTTTCTATTTCAAATGTGTTCTATACATTTGAAATAGATTTCAAATTATTAAATTAACTATTAAATTTCAATCTATATTTTAATATATGTTGGAACAAAACATACAACTATTACAACACACATATCAGAACAAACAGGACACATGTCATTTAAAATTTGTCTATGGACAAAATCCTCTTTTAAAAAATATAAATAAGGGATGCCTGGGTGGCTCAGTAGGTTAAAGCCTCTGCTTTCGGCTCAGGTCATGATCCCAGGGTCCTGGGATCAAGCCCTGCATCAGGCTCTCTGCTCAACAGGGAGCCTGCTTCCTCCTCTCTCTCTCTGCCTGCCTCTCTGACTATTCATGATCTCTGTCTGTCAAATAAATAAAAATAAAATCTTAAAAAAAATTAAAAAAATAAAAAATATAAATAAGATTTTTTAAAATGTAAATAAATTAAAGCCACTTGTTAAATGGAATTTGAAATTTAGTTTTTTTCTTTTTATGATTGAGACTACAAAGGAGTTTCTAAAGTGAACTTTATAATGTAATCTTTAGTAATATATTTGTTTAGAATGAATTAAGGTCTACTTTAAAAATTTTCCTATCATATATACTACCAAATGATGAAATATAAAAAAAAATGGTTCAGGTGTTCGTGATATTACATCTCACTGTGACAGGAATTCAATAAGTGAGGAAATGTTTATAAAGCCTGCACTCTGCTTTGCTCATGTCCAAGTTCAATCTGTGGTTCCTAGGCTCAAGACCCCACACGAACTCCTTCTTTCCAACTTTATCCACAACTTTGGAGTCTCTTGCAAGCGTTTGTGAGTCACCTGTAAAACAAACATTCTATGGCATGGATATTAATCCATCTCCATGAAAACTTCCAGGAATTCTCCAGGAATCAATTCTAGAAAGTGCTTTTCTGTCACCTCTATTTGTCATGGATACTCACGTACTTTATAGACCCTCAACAATAGAATATAAATGGATTTTACCACTAAATCAACAAAAAAATTCAAAACATTGGAGAACTGGAATAAGCACATAAAGTTATTGGGAGACAGTATTGCTTTAATTCCCAATAAAAACAAAGAGGGGTCACATGAATGGGATTATCCATGTTGCTTTTGGCATGTGTGACTTAAGTCTAACGGCTTTGCCTTTAAGGAAAACATTTAGACTGATCAAATCATGACTAATTTCCTCAACCCCTTGTGCCCAAGGCAGGGAGTCAATTTATTTTTTTGGAAAAGGGGAAGAAATTCTGTCTTTGTGCCTTTATCCTTATGAAGCAAGGCTAAATACATCATCTGGATTGTTATTCTGCTAATAATGATGCCACCAGCTTGACTCACCAAAATGTCTTATGAGTAGTTCCTGAGATCCATAAGCAAAGAATATCCAGGATCTAGAATACTCTGCTGGAATTTTGTGATATAAATGCTTCCAGTCCCCAGGTCTCTCAAATACCCTGACCCACAATCATAATGTCACTGCTTCAAAAAGCTTAATCTTGAGAATATGTTTTGTCTCATATGGTCTTTTGCTTTGGATCTGTCTTCTGGTAAGGTAGGTCCTCCGCTATTCTGTCATTCCTGTTTGTCAATGATACGGCAAAACTGGCATTTCAACCCCCAAAGACAGAAGACAAGTTGAGCATCCTTTGAAACCTTCCTTAAGCAGTCTAGAAAGAAACTCACCAAGTTATGGAGATTAGGAAGGGGATAAAGTATTTGGGACCACATAGAATCTAAATACGTGAACTGAAAGGGAAATGCTATACCTAACGTTGGGTGCTCCATCAATTCAAAAATAGCTGGAGAGAGAGACAGAATCCCAGAGAACCAATGGAGAACCAATGGAGAACAGAACCAATGGAGGGTCTCATGGGGTTCTAAGCCACCCAAGACCAGCCAAAAGTCTCCGACTTTGGTCTGTCCTACCATTAACCCAAAGCCCACAATTTAATTTGGCAAGTGGATGAGTGACTCAAACACAGATTTATTTCAGTCTCTCCTGAAAGGACCTCATCCTTCTGGTAATCTTTCATTCTTCCTTTTTTTTTTTTTCCTTTGCTATAAAAAAAATCATAATATTTATATGAGTAGAGGACATCTGTTGTTTTTGCCTGTTTTGCATCTATTTCCTCCTTCTTTGAATCTCTTCTTCCCCACTCTTGGTCTTTATGATTTGAGAAGAACTCAATAACAACCCTCTTCTCTTCCAGATACAGGGATGGGAGACAACCAAGTCTGACCAGTTTATTTCATGCCCTTGAACTCAGTGACAGATTTAGGGGCGTGTGACCCATGCCAAGCCAATATGACTCAGTTCTGGACTTTTGTTGGAATTATTGAAAAAGAGAAGCTCTCTTTTCACTCAGAGACTGGTTAAACTGTAAGCTGGGAGGGTGTCATTCTGAATCTGACTGGGGCCAACTCTGAGAATCTGGCTGAGCATAAGCACAGAGCAGAAGAGAGCAAGACTTAGTCTTGATGGCATTGTTTGAACACTTAGATCCAAATGGGCCTGGTATTCCAAACTTCCCAGTGTATTAGTCAATTCATTGACCCTTTGTCTAACTCCCTTTTATCTGCATTTGTATCATTTATAAATAAACCTGAACGACAGAGCCTGACTACTTCATTCACAAAAACCTTGGAAATTTGTAGGTATCTCAGATAAAAGCCCTCAAAAAAGTAATTTTAGAGAAACTGAAGCCTAGAAGTTGACCAGCAATTATGGTTAAAACAGGGGTCTCTCCACTGGCTTCATCTCAGAATACAAATGCACACGACTAGACCATGGGGACTATGTTTAAAAAAAAATAAAAGAGAGAGAGAGAGAAATATAAATGGAAAAATTTACCTGTCAAATAGGAGGAATTTGTCAGAAGCATTCAAAAATAGGTCACTCTGGAACAAAGCTTTTCTCTATCACATGTAAGAATTAGATCCCATTTCTATGTTTCCTCTGGAGTGGAAGGACTAACATTTCTGCCCAGGCAGCATATGGAGCAGTGGGAGATATTACAAAGTTAAAACAGAGAGGATTCGGAAACTCCTCTCTCTGTGGAAGTATCTGCATCTGACCGGAAGTCCTCCAAGGCACCAGTCAGGATAATGGTTGCATTTCTTTGTTAAATAAAGGAACTCAACCTAAAATCAAGCTCAAGAACAGATTCTTGGTTGCCAGAGGTAGGAGTTGGGGATGGGGAGTATTGTAGAGAAATCGGTGAAGGAGGTCAAAATGTTAAAAAATAGGAAAAGAAATGCCACCAGTTCTTCTCTACTCTAGAGTAGGAAGACTATTCCTTGATCTAAACTATATGTTAAAATATTTAAACCTACTCCCTACTGCTCTCCCCACCCCCAACACTCCTCTTGGAGGCTGTGAACTGTTGCTGTCCGCTAATTAATATTACTCGGTTAGACAACTGGCTGGGTGACATGTAAGCTAATTGGGCTTGTAAATCTCCCAGCTGTAAATGTTGATGAAAAATCAATTGAGCAACACTTTGTTCATTCTTGTTTAATTGAGGCTATCAAAGCTCAGCTGAGGAGGTTTTTGGCAGCCTGGAAATAAACACTGACCCAGTACAAGTTAACTTCGCTTGAAGATAAGAAGGAAATGTGGACTCATTTGTGTGTGTGTGTGTGTGTGTGTGTGTGTGTTAACAAAGGTCTTGGCTTCAGAAAGAGCTTTTTGAGGTTTTAGACTACCAGATCAGTGTTATCAGACCCATCCATCATATCCTCTGATAAAAATCCCAGCGCTAATTTGCAAAATGCTAAAGACATTTAATTTAAAAATGACTTACAGAGCTCACGGATTCCATTGATAAAGGCAGTTTTGATGTATCTTTTTGTCAGTCTATGTAATTTTTATGAAAGACAATGAACATCCATAGGAGCCTAGGTCCCTTCATCTCAACTTCTTAAATGATATAAAAGGTTAAAAAAATTGTGGAGTAGTTTGGGAGTGTGATTTTTATCCTTAGTATTTTTTTTTTAAAGCCTAACAAATATCACGAAATGTCAACCCTTCTATGAAAATGTGAATTAACTGGTTTTATAAAGATATATGAAACATAGCTCAAGATTTTATATTTGTTTCTCAAATAATTGCATGGTTTTCATGTGCTTTTGCTTAAACATCCCATAAATCATATAAAATACAACCACAAAATCCCCATGACTTGTCCTGACTTTGCCTTACTCACTGTTTATTCCAGAATAAAGCCACTCCTGTATGTTTAGTCATGCCATGCTAAAGGGATCCTTATAGGATTACACACAGGGAATCAAGGAATTAGTGGCTTAGCACGTCTCTTGAGACACTGTCTTAGCTGGGGTTGGCAGGAGTCTCTCCTCCTGCTGCTTATGTTCTAGTCTCACATTCTCCCCATATTTCCAAATGCCCTCATGGCTCTACTAATCTGTGCTTTCCACTCTCTGGATTGGATCCAAAGCGAGATTTCTGTACTTTGGAAGTAGTTATACCCAAGATATGGGCTACTGAGCCCAGTCCCATTCAGACCCCCAAATTAGCTCCTTCTGATTTTTTAAATGAGGAAACCATGATCATTTGTCTATAAAGAAATTTTTTTTACCCATTTCATTGCTGAATTTGAAAGATTAGACGAATCACTTGGGATTCTCCAGTGTCTCTAGATTCTCCCCCAAATAACAAGACA
The DNA here is from genome assembly GCA_003697995.1 of Taxidea taxus jeffersonii. Classification (NCBI taxonomy): domain Eukaryota; kingdom Metazoa; phylum Chordata; class Mammalia; order Carnivora; family Mustelidae; genus Taxidea; species Taxidea taxus. Next base: position 71,042 of record RCUC01124895.1, on the reverse strand, counting down.
TATCTTTTCTACTGATAATACAAATTGGATCCAAGTAATTTTCATTATTTGATCTTATCTTCTGAATATTAGCCAAGCTGATAATGTGAAAACAGGATTAACAGTCCCTAAAAAAGTCACTTTTTGGCGATCAGGCTCTTGTTGTTGCTCTTGAAACTTGTAATTGAAATAAGCAGACATTTTTAGTGTTTTAACTTTGAAACTAAGTCCCAAATTACAGATGTACCTGAGAAAGGTAATGCTGAAAAACCTGCCCATGAGGGCATAGATAGATTAAACCATCTCCTGAACGAGTTAGTGAACAACTATCCCCCAAAATAAAAAGAGTCAGTAAGAAAAACGTTAAAAGTAAACTGAGATTCCCATGGAGTAAATCCCAAAACAATAGCACCGTCTAATTCTACTGAGTGTTAGTCCTGGCTGTGTGTCTCCTACTATTAATGGCAGCTAACATATTTTTTTTTAAAGACTTTTATTTATTTATTTATTTGATAGAGAGAGAGAAAGGGAACACAAGCAGAGAGAGTGGAAGAGGGAGAAGCAGGCTTCCCGCTAAGCAGGGAGTCCTATGCGGGGCTCGATCCCAGGACCCTGGGATCATGACCTGAGCTGAAGGCAGACGCTCAACCCATTGAACCACCCAGGCGCCCCAACGGCTAACATTTTTCTGGAGCTTAATGTGCGCAAAGCACTATTGCAAGTGTCTCACGTGGGTTAATCTCAGCTTGAGCCTTACAGAATGCCACAAGATCGGTGTGGATATACCCATTAAACAGATGAGAAAACGATCTCTTAGAAAGGTCAAAGAGTTGGCTTAACTAATCATTCTGACTCCCTATCCTGTGTCCATAATACAATGCTATCTCCTCAAGAAGAGAGCCCTGGTCTAATGTTACATACCTGTTGTCCACAGAGATTTGCACAGAACCAGGTACGTGAAGGCCTGACAAAATCAGGCTTGCACTTACCCTGGAGTGACTCTATCACCACCCTATAGGCAGTGGCATGGCGCTGCACCTGCCACCGGGCACACAAGCTGGTCATCTGAATCTGGTCCGCTTGAAGATTGGTCACACCCAAGAACACTGGAATGAAACAGAAGTATGCCTATATCACACTACAGACAATGTCACAAACATCCCCAAGTCTGCAGTGAACGTTAATATAATGAAATTCTAATTCAAACAATCCGAATTCCCATAGCCAGTGGTGGGAAATCCAACTCAGTAAATTAGGGCACAAAAGATAACTGGGAAGAGCAGTTGCAAAACATTATGAATAATATGGTCTGTTTGATATTTGTAAACAAAAAATCTATTCACAAGGAACAGACCAGATGTGATGGATGGTGAGATTCAGAGAGATTTTTTAATCTTCCCTCTCTATTTATTTGTATTTTCTAAATATGCCACAATTAATATGTACTTTGATTTTTAAAAAACATATAATGTACATTTGTTTCAGGGGTACAAGACTGTGAATCATCAGTCTTACACATTTCACAGCACTCACCATAGCACATACCCTCCCCCATGTCCATCACCCAGCCACACCATCCCTCCCACCCTCTCCCTTCCAGCAACCCTCCGTTTGTTTCCTGAGATTACGAGTCTCTTATGGTTTGTCTCCCTCCCTGGTCCCATCTTGTTCATTTTTCCCTCCCTTCCTCCACGACCCCCTGCCCTGCCTCTCAAATTCCTCATATCAGTGAAATCATATGATAATTGTCTTTCTCTGATTGACTTATTTTTACTTAGAGTCTAGAGGTCCATCTACAGATGAATGGATAAAGAAGATGTGGTAGATACACACACACACACACACACACACACACACACACACACTGGAATACTATGCAGCCATCAAAAATGAAATCTTGCCATTTGCAATGACGTGGATGGAACTAGATGGTATTATAATTCTTATATAATAAAAAAATTAAGTACCATGTGCACTTATCAACCACTGAAGGAGATGGCTTTAGCTTAAATAAAAGGGACAAGAAAATTGACAAAAAGGAAGTCTTACTCAAACAGGAGCAGTTTCATAAGGACTGGCCTTCAAAACATGATTGAAGGAGAGGAACATGCTTTTGAAAATGTAAAAATGAAAGATTAATACATTACAATTATAAAAAAATAAATACACAGATTCCTATTCATTACAGAATATTGTGATATACAAAAATGGCCCACAGAAAAGTTATCTGGGGGAAGCAATAAAAATAGTGTTTCTCTAATACAAGTAAGGAGTAAACATCTAGTTTATCATTTAGACCCAAGCAGAAAAGAGGAAAGTTAGTATTTCTTTTCTCTAATGACCTCTGACTTTTGTCCACATCATTTTCTCTTCTTTTTTCACTCTCTCTTCACTACCTCATATCATAAAAATAGTTTAAAATTATTTTTCAAGATGGTAAAAATAATCTGGTCTAATCAAAATTACATCTTCACATTGCTCTTTTCTGTTAGATCAGGGTGAGAAAACCTCTTTTCCCAAGGCCAAATAAATAAGCCCTCCTGTTCCATAGAAAAAAAAAAAGGAACTCACTGATGATTTATGTCACCTAAATTTATGCTAAATTTCCACAAACACCTTAAATTAATTTATTTGCATTGTATGGGCTTTTACTTTGCTTGGGAGAAAGAGAGAAAAGAAGTGAGAAGCCCATCTAATTTTTACTTTAAGGACAGAATATAAAACATGTCAATACTCTCTTTTAAGAAGTATATGGAATACCCAATATATTTATTGAAGAAGAGAAGAGAGATGGAACAGAAGAAGGAGAGAAGCAGAGAAAAGAGGATAGAAAGAGACAAGGCAGAGCAGGGAGAAGGGAGGCCAATAAAAAAATCATAGAGATAGAAAAATTGGCCCAGGGGCACCTGGGTGGCTCAGTGGGTTAAAGCCTCTGCCTTCAGATCAGGTCATGATCCCAGGGTCCTGGGATCGAGCCCCGCATCAGGCTCTCTGCTCAGCGGGGAAGCCTGCTTCCCTTTCTCTCTCTCTGTCTGCCTCTCTGCCTACTTGTGATCTCTCTGTGTCAAATAAATAAATAAAATCTTAAAAAAAAAAAAAGAAAAATTGGCCCAGAGAGAAAGAGTGATCTAGAAGGGAAAATGAAGGTAAGCCAGTGAAGGGAAGAAAGGGGGTGGGAAGATGCACAGGGGCTTCTGCGGGCTCCGAGGGTTCCTAATAGAACAACAGGGAAATCCCTTGGGGGTAGCACCCCAGTGCCCAGACAGTATCATTTCACCAGCCAAGTACAAGATCAGGACCACAGGCCAAAGCCAAAATGGATCTGTTGAAGACAGACTATTTCTTTTGAGATTAAATGGATTCTGTAATCCAGCCTTTAAGGTTTTACAATAATCCATAAAAAAAGATTCAGGAAGCCTCCTCTGACGTACAGCCCTATTTAACACGTAGGTGGCCTGGGGTCTGGTCATTCTTGCATCATTCCATTCATCAGATAAATTACTTGGCGAGGGATGAGAGTGACTTATGGGCCAAGGGTATAAAGCACAGTCATTACAATAATAATAATGAGTTATACATGAGTGCTTGCCATAGGGCAGACATTTTACCCTTTAGTTCTGCAAGCCTCTCAATCTGTCTGTTATCTTCATCTTAGAGTTGAGAGAACTTGACCTCAGAGAAGTTAAGTCATTTACTCAAGGGGACAGCTAATACGTGGCAGGTTGAAGGCTTCTACTTTTGACTCTCCTTCTCAGGTGTGGGGCACATGCAGAGCTGAGAGCACTTTCAGCATGATTTTAATGAGCACACAGCTCCACCATGGTTATTTCCATTATTTGTGTGTTATCTTTAAGGTGTATTAAAGATACCGGTCTTCTGTTTAGGATAATTACATGAGTTTTGAGAAGTATTTAAGTTAAAAAAAAATGTATGTCGATTTAAAGAAATATATTAAACAGATGGTGTGGAAGGAAAACAAACATGAGGAATATGGAACATACGTGCCCGAGTTTGGAAAACACTGCCTTATACCATGGGTGTCTGGAGGTGGTCTATGCCAGTGAGAAGTCCCAGATGGTGTGCAGACAGCATGAAAACCCTTAAAAGGTACAGGAGAAAGTCCTTTTTGTATCTTTTATGGGTGGCAAGTGTGTGTCTGTGTGTGTAGTGTGTGTATGTACACATATGTGTATGTGTGTGTTCACATAAGGGGGAGGGGCAAAGACTCCCCTTTGACAAGGCAAACCTCCCCCACCCTCTCCCCTGCCTCCTGCCCAACTTTGACTGGCGTTGGCCATGTCAGGCTACGGACTGGTTGGAAAATTTCACCTAATGTGAAAAATGCCAACAGAGACTTTCCAGAAGGAAATCCTATCTGCCACCATCAAGTATATTTAAATGGCAGGTTCTGACATTGGGCTTGCCAACCAGGACGCTGAACTACAGCCCTGAGTGAGGTACACACCTTTCTTTCCACGAAACACCATCCAGAAAGGGTAATGCTGAGGAAAATAAAAACCAACCGCCAAGTTGAAGCGGGGGTTGAGTTACAGTGAAAGCAAAGCAGCAAAACCACATGCAGGGGCTGAGGCAACGGGACATCAGACTTACGAGTTTTCACCACGCCTGTCAGGGCATCGCTGAAGCCCGAGGCCTGGGAGGCAAATATTTTCACATTGTAGTCCATTCCGCTGAGGAGGTTTGTGATAAGAATGGTATTAATGCCAGCTCCCACGAAAGTTTCCAGGGTCGGGCCAGCGACTAAGGGAGAAAGAGTGATTTCAGTTACACTGGGATATGGAAAAATGGAAATACTCCTGACAGGAATTGTACTGGTTTCACTGTGTTTCAGTTGCCCGGGATTACACGGAAGACAAGAGCAGAGCTGGGATTCGAACCTAGCCCTGTCTGGCTCTGAGACTGACACACCATGCTAGGGCTTTTCTTAGGGATCTAGTCCTTTTTCTCAAATACAGCTATGTCCGTAGTGCTTACTGAGAGGAGCTGGTCCACCTCACAGTCCACCGTGCGCCATTTTGTAAGGCCTTCACAGCGGAACTATTACACTGCCATAGGCCTTGGGGCACTTGGCATACTGAAGGAGTCATTTTCAATTATTCCTTCTCAGAGACCCAGCCTTGTCCCCAGCAGGCATGCAAGACACAGTAGCAGCAAATTTTATGGACACTATGCTGTACCTTGCCGCATGGGGTCCAGCATAAATGTTACCACTATCAGTTCTATCCCCTCCTCTTAGCATTTTTCAGAACCCACAGATGACCTATTATTCCGAGGCCCTTGACCAGCTGGCTTCTTTGGGTCCTTACATTTTCACCACTTTTTCAGCCCAGTGGAGTCTTTGCTTTAGCATTAAAAACATTCCTTGCTAAGTCCCATACAAACTAATTTACTTCCTGCCTTTTCCCATCTGCGCTCATTCTTGAACAGTCTTGAGTTACTAACAAGTTCCTAAAATACTCCTTACTCTACTTCAGAACCCCCTTTCAACAATGTATTCCTATATTTCTGCATGTACATGCTATCTCAGTAGTGTACCAAAACCTTAACTCAATGACCACATACAATTCTTGTACTTGACTTAGAGCAAGATTTTTCAACCTCAGTGCTATGGACATTTTGGGCTGGATAATTCTTAATTATGGGGGCAGGTACTGTGACTCTTATGATGCTTAATGGTACCTTCCAGATGCCCAGAGCAGCCCTCTACCCTCCCAAGTTGTAGCCACCAAAAATCTCTCTGTTGGGCAGCAAAACTGCATCAGTCAACAACCACTGGCCTAAAACAAAGCTATTTTCCCTCAGAGAATCTGATCAATATTTACAAAATGGTCCAAAGCACGGATCTAGCAAGGCTGTTTTATGAATTAACACATGCTTCAGGCCTAGAGAAAAGCAACCAAAAAATCCGTGATGGGTTGCAAAGAATCAGTCTTGAGCCGGCCAATGCGTCCATGATATATTCTTGCTATTTTATTTTCAGTTCATAGAGATGCTTGTCTGGAGAAATCGAGGCTGTGGTATTTTACTTGTATAGGCCTGGATAAGAGGACACAATAGAAGAAGCTGAAAAGTGTCCCAGAGGCAAGAACAACATCTGAGATGACACACTGAGCCTCATATGCTCTTTGAGGGCAGAAAGAGTTTTTTCATGGTCCAAAGAATACTCTTTAAATTTTCTTGCCAAATCAGTAAATATCATTAGAGAACCTCTTTCTTATGAATAATCAGAGTCGAAGGCTCGAAGGCCCAAGTCCAAAAAATGGACAAGACCCCTCTAATATCTATTTTTAGTTTCCTGTTTAAACTTCACAGAAGTGCTGAAAGTTAGGACTTAATAGTGTAACAAGTGCCTCGTCTCTCCAGACATATGGACCAAGGCCACGATGGCCCGGTTTGCACCATTCTCCTGCTTTCAGGATGGAAAGATGTGGCAGGTAAAGAGAGAGAGAGAGATCCCCTCATCAAGGTGGCTAAGAGGCTGATGGAAAAGCCTTTTACAGCCACAACCTGAGGGGTCTGATGAATTTTATACAGGTTCCTAATTTTACACAGTTTCCAATACAGTTTCCAAAATGAAGAGACTAAGAAGTTGGTAAACCAACTTTTCCCACTAATCCAAGAAGTCAGTCAACTTTTTCCTACTAATCAAAGAAGAGGTAGAAGAGGAATTAGAAATTAGAGATTCTGAATGTTTAGGGCCTACATATCCAATAAGCCATAGAAGCTTCCTATTCCACCCAGTCAAGGCATCCTTTGACTGGTTCCCTGTCTAGGGGGCAGCTAGCTTAGGTGCATAACAAGTATGTATTCTGCTCATAAACGAGCCCAGTCATTTTTTAGGTGCAGTCATGACTTCATTGTTCTGATAATATCTACCCTAACACTGACCATACAAGGAAAACAATTTTTTTTTTTCAAAAAAGGTAAGGCCCTTCCCACTTCTCAAAACTAAAGATAAAAGCAAAGATAGGCAGAAAATCAAAACAAGAATGATTTATTTTGAAAACCTTTTCAGATGCCTAATCATGGTAACAATATTTTTTTATGAAGCATTACTTACCACTAACAGGTTTGTAGACAATCCTATAGCCCTTTACGGGGGAAGATGGGGGATCCCATGTAATGCGCAGCCTGTTATACCATTCTTCTGAGACCCGTAAGTTTTGGGGACCAGAGGGCGGCACTGAGCAGAGAAAAGGAAAAACAGTGGTTTAGTGTGGTTTCTATCTTAACAAAATCCAAGCTAGCATCCCATAATGTTAAAAATATTTACAAGTAAAAATGTATTAACACAAGAGTGTGGTTTTGAGAGTCTGGGGTTGTTCTAAAAATTAAATATATAGAAAATAAATTCTTGTGGTGAAATGAAACACTTCCATGTGAAGATCAGTAGTTCACTGAAGGTCATTCTCATTCCTTTTCCTCAGTTTATTTTGAGTGAAACTGAACTGAATAGTGTTTATTAAGCAGTTCTGTCTATACACCACTGTGTTCCACTATCAAAGTATGTTTGTACAGCAATATCAAGGGTGCACGCCCAGTGGTAATGATGGTAACTCGAGGAAGGAAGATTCTGGTGATTTTTTTTTTTTTTTGCTTTCATCTTCATATTGCTTACATTGTTTGAAACCACATATTGTTGTTTACCAATTTTTTATCAAAACATTAAGCCATTGATGTGGAGAGCCTTTGTAAACCATTGTGCATGTGGACAGATACCATTGTCATCATTTTTGTTACTGTTGATGGAATGTAGCTGTGTTGATTGTGGCTTAAAATAGGAAGATCATCCACTAACACCTTGAAATAATTTTACTATATAGGTATTGCTACATGTGGTGAGATTTCTGCAATAATATTTAAGTCATTCTATAGTAAAAGTCTTTACATGGTTTTTATTTGTGTGAGTGCCTATATTTGCTCATCATGGAAGTTTTACATATTCTGTTAATTTTTTAAAATATTTTATTTATTTATTTGACAGAGAGAGAGAGAGATCACAAGTAGGCAGAGAGGCAGGCAGAGAGAGAGGGGGAAGTAGGCTCCCCACTGAGCAGAGAGCCCGATGCAGGGCTCCATCCCAGGACCCTGAAATCATGACCTGAATGAAGGCAGAGGCTTAACCCACTCAGCCACCCAGGCACCCCCATATTATGTTAATTTTTAACATAAGACAGTTAAAAGTAGGTTTTTGAGCCCTGCTGAGCAGTAATTAGATGGAGCCCCTTTGCCTACTTATTGCCTCCCTTTCCTCTTTTTCCCTCCCCTCTCCACAGTGGCAGGGTTTATGGTAACTTTATGGAACATTAGAGTGTTAAAAATAATCCAAAACTGACTCAGAACTAGAGAATTCACTACACTTATTTGAAACCAGCAGCTACAGAATTTTAATGACTTGTACACTTCCTTGAAAACTCCACAGTTAAGTGTCCAAGTACAGAATTCAGGCCTTGCCACCATTTTGTACCTAGTCATATATAACTGTTCGGTGACTGTGGTAGATTAAAGATGGGTGCAGGATTTTTAAACCCCCTTCCTTCAAAACTGGGTGGGTTCTATGAACACCTCACCCAATGGACTACAGCAGAAGTGATCCTGGGCCAGGGCCAAACATGGCCCTTAACTGTCCTGACAGTTTCCACTTTCTACCTCTTGGAACTCTTGCTCCTAGAGTCCTGAGTCATCATGTAGGAACTATGACTCTCCTGCTGGAACCAGCACATGGCGAGGCTTGGAGACCACATGGAGAGAGAGAGAGAGAGAGAGAGAGAGAGAGGCTCAGCTGAGTCCAGCCTTCCAAGTGTCCCGACCAACATGCCAGACATGTGGGTAAAGTTGTGTTGGATCCTTTAGACCAACCCAGTCACCAGGTGACCTTAATCCATACCACATGGAGCAGAGCTTGCAGCAAGCCTGGGCTAATTCCCTGACCTACAAAATCATGCACTAGAATAAAATGGTTCCTATGTGAAGCCACTGGGTTCTGGGGTAGTTCATGCAAGTACAGACAACCACACAGCAATGAAGACAGCTAAGACTCTGTAGTGCCTTTAGCCAATGGTGTGCTCCTGGGTGCACACTCCTCGCTTGACCACCACAGCCAGTTCCCCCAAAACAAACAGTGAGTGATGCTCCCTCCATGTCACCCAGCACTGCAGGAGCTTTGCATGTAAAGGCAAACAGTATGGATGAGGTCCTGGCCTCCCATGATGTTGCTCTCCAAAGAAAGGAGATAAACACATGAGTAGACAAGAAAATATCAGGTAGTCATTGGTGCCATAATATGATAAAACAACAACAACAAAACAGCAACCAAAGAACAGGTTGAGGGCTTGGAGAGTGGGAGCTACTTTGCAGGGAGTTGTCAGAAAAGTCTGTCAGAAAAGTCTGAGGGAGTGATTTTGAGCTGGAGCCAAAATTGAGGAAAAAGCCCCAAAGGCAAACATCTGGGGAAGGATATTCTGTGTGGGAGGAAGAGCTAGTACGTCGGCCCTAAGGCAGGAACAAGCTTAAAATGTCCAGAGAAGAGCAGGAAAGTGGGTACATCTGGGGCACTTGTTAGGAGGTGAGACGGAGGGAACTGGCAGGGTCCAGGTCTTAAAGCACCTTGTAGGGCCACGAGAAGCCTGTTGGATTTTATCTCGAGTACAATGGGAAGCCATTGGGAGGCTTGCCACAGAGGTCTGACGTGAGATAATTTGTATTTTGAGAAGCCTCTCGGGCTACTGGGAGGAGAATGAAGGATCCAAGAGTAGAAGTGCTCATTTTAGCGATAGAATGAGGTGTGGATCAGGGAGGAGCGGCCAGAGGAAGACAAGAGGACTGGCCCGCAGGGCACATTTTGGAGAATCAGCAGGACTTGTGCTGAATTAGATGCTGGTGGAGGAATGTGTAGTTTTTTAAGTCTTTTAAGTCTTTGCTTTTACACATAAGAAAACTGAAGCCCAGGGCGGCTAGGCTCACCTCGCCCAAATTCATACAGCTTGCCTGGGTGGACAGATTTTTTTCAGCCTCCCAATCTCTTTTGGTCTTTCCCCCACACCACACCGTGGTTTTCAGGGCACATTGTCGGGGCTGGGCGTTTCCAATGAGCTAGTCAGCTAGTAGGCACAGGGAGAAGGCTTCACTCACAGGTTTTTCCCGGGGCGGAGACGCTGACACCTTCTCCATCATCGTAGATGGGAGTCACCGTGACTTTGTATTCGGTATTGGGAAGCAGAGTTTTCAGAAGGAGATTGTTCTGGCTTCCTGGCACCATAACCTGAAAAGCAAAGGACCCCGGTCTTAGTTAAGACCTTTGTTCCTGTTGGTCTACGAACGGAGCAGGACTCTGGGGACCTGGAAATAAGCAGAAGCAAGGCAACGTGCTTGAACAGCAATGAGAAAAATAGGCTTCCGTGCAAAAGCATTTATCTGGAATTGCCCTGACAGCAGCCCTCAGCTTATAACCTCGAAAGCAGGTTTAAATTAGAAGCAATTAGGCTCTGAGGAATAGTCTCGCAGCATCTTTTCAGCATTTGTGAAGTATCCAGAAGTGAGAATCATCATCTCTTTGGAAAGCAGGTGTTTATAGCTTAGGAGGACTTTTTCTATAACCCAAACTGCTTATCATTTTTTATTCTACTTCAGAATCCTCTAGAAAATTCAGCCTTCCCTTCTTTACTCTCTCAGACATAATCAAATCCCAGCACTTTAGAAAAGAATGGAAGCTGGCCAAGAACAACAGAACCAGGCATTAAATCCGCATTTTCTTTTTTTTTTTTTAATTTTTTTTAAAATTTTTATTTATTTATTTGACAGAGAGAGAGAGAGATCACAAGTAGGCAGAGAGGCAGGCAGAGAGAGAGGAGGAAGCAAGCTCCCCGCTGAGCAGAGAGCCTGATGTGGGGCTCGATAACAGAACCCTGGGACCACGACCTGAGCCGAAGGCAGAGGCTTTAACCCACTGAGCCACCCAGGCACCCCTAAATCCACGTTTTCCAAAGCAAAACATGGTTTCCAGTAAGACTACAAATTGAGGCAGCTTTTTTATTTCTAAAAGGAGATGTCTTCCTCAATCTGAAATCACCATCACTCTACCTCTCAAGGCTGCAAAAACTGAAAGGCAGGGGTGAGGTCCACACCACACAGCATCGGTGTAACACGCCACGTGGCCCCGTGGTGCACATTCTGGTAACCCCCAGCGAGCACACGGACCAGAAAAGCCACATGTTCTCAATGTTAAAACCACAAGGCTTTCTGCCTCTGCTTCAGCAGTCAGACGCTGGCACACCTCAAGGCCATTTGGGGAACTTAATCATGGCTGGAAAAATGCTAAGTAAGATCTAAGAACTGACCCAAACGTGTTTAAAGGAGTCACAAGACTGGGACAGCTGGAGATGCTTTTTTAATTCCAGGCCTGGGTAAAATGCCAGCAGGAAAAGGGCCGTGCTGTCTACTTCTGGATGAGGGAAGAGACCTATAAATCATGGACTAAGCCCTAGGAAGCCTCCAGTTGAACCCAGAAGCAGCTGTTGCTAAGATACTGTTAAGCTCTAAAAGCAATTTTCTAAGATACGCTGTTAAAAAGAAAGTCTGAATTAGGTGACTTTATAATGAATTAGTACGATTTTATTCCTTGAATGAAAGGGACATTGAAATATCCTACAGGGGTATATTGATGTGGACCCGGAAGGGAGATTTTTTTTTTTTTTAAGAGCTCTGCTTTATTCTTGAATGAGTTAGATAAGCCTGGCATTAAGGACAGGTAAAGGAAGAACAGGGGTTGCCCTGACTTGCATTATCCCATCAGTGTAGCTTCCTTTAGGGCACTTCTTTTCAATAACTCCTCTGAAGCACAGAGCCTGGGCATTCGGTCCAAGCTGCCCATTTAGCAAACCACCCATGCTGATATTTCTGAAATAAGGTCATCCCTCAAACTGAGAAATGCATGAGCTTGGAATCAATCCCATTTAGACTGTGGAATTCTGAAAAGCAGTAGAGATGTTCTGGAGAAATCACTGAGTTAGCTAGGAAGTAGTTGATGTGGTTTAAAATATTCATCCTTTACCCAGCAATTATTATGCACCAAGTGCTACCCTAAGAATTTTAATATAGCAATTCACTCATTCTTCACCACAACCCTTTGAGGTAAGGAGTAACCTTACATTAATTTTACATATGGGGGGAAACTGAGGCCCACACAGCTTTTGAGTAAAGAAGCCATCCTGGAATCCTGAATATCTAGCCTCAGCCTTGCTTTAACGACTACACCCTGCTGCATGTGGCTACACCATCTGAACATTTTTACCCTAATGATATTCATTTCCAAGAATAAAATGTAAATCTCCTCTTGGGGAATGCAAAGTTCCTTCTGCTTGGCCTCTGCTTGTTTGCACAGAGCAGGGTAAAGATGGGCGCTTACTAAAAACAGATGCTATAGATCATAGCAGATGGCGGTTTTGTTTATAAAACAATTCTATAAAAGATGCTTTATGGTTAAATGAGATGCAAATCTAACCAGGGAACTTTCACGTTTTAAATTTTCTTTTAGAAATGGAACTTCATGTCTGGCTCCATTATTGCTCAAAGCTGTTCGGAGCAGCCTGGATCCCAACAGGAGAAACAGGGTTCCCTGCATCTCATTGTGTTCCCATCTTATAAAACTGTGTCTAGATGGTGAGTCAAACACTATCTGTGATAGGGAGATGGGTAATGTTGGTGTTGCTGTTTTAATTCCAATCTATCGAAGACTAATGTTTTTATAAAATACAATAAAACAAAATTTCTGAAAAAAATGATCATGTCCTTGGATGTTGCAGCAATGTCAAATCGCTATAAATATTTCTAAAATCTTAATCTTAATATCCAAACTTATCTCGTAGGACACAGAGTCATACACTAAGTCTACGTGTTCTGGAATATTTCTTGCAAATCAGAATTCAGGTCGTGGTTTATGGATGTTGACATCTAGGCTCTAGAAAAGTCTGAAATCCTGAACAGCCTTTTACAAATAAAGAAGTGTGTGACCTCCATACACTGACAACAAGTTCAGGGCAAAGTCATTGCTGGTCAAGTAGCTTTACTTTCTCCAAGGTCAAAAGCTTTTTATTGGGAATATTTGGCAGATTTGATTAGGTTTAGAAAATATATGGATACTTCACTTACTCAATTGGAAAAGGAAACTGAGTTCTCCTTGTTTTCCATACACTGAAGTTTTACTTTGGTTTACTGACATTACAGACATACACCATTCTCTCACTTGATCATTTCCTCAAGCAAATCTAATCAGCTCTTACAGTTAAGGAAAATGTGGTAAGATGGTAAGAGGCATTTCTCTTATCTGGACACAACTCCTTTCTCACTTTTATAATGTGCTTTAGCTCTCTGCTTTTCTCTGTCATGCATTATTACTTAAAGCTATTCCTTTGGTGTTGGGAGTTCAAGGCCTTTAGACTTTGGTACAGATCTGCAACTGTCTGCCCTATTTTTGTTTTATTATCTAAATCTAGATGCACCTACTTTCTGTCTCAAATATAATAATACACTTATGTAGAAGTAACCTTTCCTAAACACCGAGATAGAAATTCTCAATTAATCCTCAGTTGGGTCCCTGAAAGGATGCCTGTAAATTAAATGTGCACGAATCCAATTCAAGTGGGATTTGGTGGAAGAGCTTGATATTAAAGAATTCTACAGTACTTTCTTCAGTTTAGCAAAAACATTTCTGCACAGCAAATAATCACCACCAAATTTATCAATATTTTTCATTTTTATGAAGGGTTTGCTTAACTGGGGCACATGTGTATTTCAGACCTTTGATCTTTTTTTCCCTTCATGTAGGTGTCCAAGTGTTTCAAAATAAACAGTGTGAAATGAAAGAAACTAGCAAAGGGAATATTATCTAGAGACAACCCAAAGTAAATATTATTATTATTTTACCTTGCATAGCTTACAAGTGCATGCATGAGATTAAATTGTATCTTTCCAAATTAGCAAGAATAATTTAGCAAGAAGCTTAATATGTTTCTTGGAAAGAGTAGAAACAAAAAACCAAAAACAAAACTTATTCTGGGAAGTTTTTATGGGTCTCATTTTTAGGAGCTAAATTAAAATATGGGACAATAACAGGGAAAATTAAACATCCAAATTATGTCCCTAGTTACCATTGCTAAGTACAATTTTATTTTGAATTTTTCAATCATGGGTCATTTAATGTATGATCTGGGTGAATTTATAACTCAACTTATTTTATTTAAGTGTCTATTAACTTCCTAAAAGTACTCCCAGACCAATTTCATTGACCTTCTGGTTATTCACTGTGGATGTAACTATTCCCAAGAATATCATTGTGCTCTGTACCAAATCCTCCATCAGCCTGAAATTAAGTACTTTCCTGAGACAAATCTGGGCTCAAATAATTGTTTATGGAAGCACATAAATAAAAATAATTTTCCATCAAAGGCTTTATACATAAGGAAGAGAAACAAAGGATAATATTGTTATTCTTGAGCAATAATGAATTTGGAAATGTCTTTCCTAGAGTGTCTCAAAATGGTGCAGCAGGGACAAAAAATGTAAGTAATGAGGTTAAATAAGGCATAGTCTATGCCTAAAAAGAAAATTTTCCTTTAGATGCAAACTGGTTTTGTCTGATGGGAAGCTCATTCAGGAAACAATGTTCAGGTTCTTGAATAAAAGGAATGATACAGTATAAATTAAGAAAACACAGGAAGGCCATGACTCAAAGTATACTCAGGTTTCTAATACAGAAAAATGAATTAAATGAAACAAAGAAAACTCAGCACATAAAAATCCAAACCCCCTTAGGGAAACAGTCATATTTAAGAATAAGTTAGAAATGACTACAGAACTCCTGAAAATGAGTTGATATCAGTGAAAACATAACTATGTATTAGTGGGTGCTATCCCATTAGAAACACTTCAACCATATAAAGACAACCTTTCATGCATGCTTTGCAAAGAAACTTTTAATCCTACTCCCAAGGGCAAAGAAGTTTAGTATATGTGTATATATTAAACATTTCTATGTTAGAAGTTTATATATGGGTGTGGTTGATCCTTGAACGCACAGGTATTAGGGCTGGTGAGCCCCTGCACAGTCCAAAATCCATGTATAACTTTTGACTCCCCTAAAACTTAACTACCAATAGCCTTCTGTTGACCAGAAGCCTTACTGATCTGTGTAAATAGATGATCAACACATATTTTTCTATGTTGTATGTATTACACAGTGTATCCTTACTATAAAGTCAGCTGGAAAAAAAATGTTATCAAGAAAATCACAAGAGAAAACACATACACAAGACTGTATTGTATTTACGGAAAAAAAGCCACGTATAGGTGGACCCGTGCAATTCAAACCCGTGTTGTTCAAGGGTCAACTGTATATACACACAGAGACAGGGCACAGTAGACTACGTATGACCCAACTTTGGTGCTCTATTGAATGGTCAAGGCCGCAGAAGCAGCACGGGAGACAAGGTTCAGAAGCTTTCTCAATTTGAAGCAAGTCGTATGCAGAGCAAGTTTTGGAGCTAGAGAAGTCATTAAGAAACCAGAAGTTAAGTTTGGGTGAAGAGAAAACATTAGTTTTGGGAGATGGTAGAGTCACCAAGAAATGAGTCATCAAGCTTGCACGGATCTCTGGGGACAGCCTCGTTAGGTCTGTTAGTCGGGGAATTGCGTGGTGTCTAGGCAGATGTGCGCATACAGACCGTTCCTATCACTTCTTCCGCATGGTCCCCTTGAGCAGTCAGGTAGGTCACCCTTAACTGCTGCACGCTGCTGTCCGAAATGTCCCATTTTACCCGCAGACTAGAAGTGGTTTCATCATCTACAACCAGATTTCTGATTCCTGTCCGGAAAACTGGAATAAGCACAACCAAGGATTAAAGAACTTTTAACCCATCATACTCCAAAATGAGCTCTAGAGACCGTGTGTGGACATGGCAACAAATACCATTGACGTATCTCTCTAATGCAGAGTCATAAGAAGAACAGCTCAGCTTTAGTGGTTAATGGCACGGGGAGGGGGATGTTGGGCATCATGTCTACTGGGAGCAGAAGGAAATGAGTTTAAGAGATGCTTCCAAGGTAGATCATGGACCCCTCAAAACCATCAGTCCTGTATGTATATGCATGTATATGTAGGTATATAGGTATGTATGTATATATACATAGACATATGTTAGTAAGGGGACCTGGGGAGAGGCCCTTGGACAAGGGGAGCCTCCAGGGGAGCATGCCCATGAATACTTCCCACCAGTGCTCTATTGGAGAAGCAAAAATGAGGGCCCAGATGTGGTCTGCCCCAGGGTATGATCCAGTATCCTGAACAGGTGAATCGAACATATATCCTATTCACCTGTTCCCTCATTTCTATTTCAACACTCATCACTCAAAGCACACATCTCTCATCATGGCTGCCTCTATCCATTCAGCCCATATGGATTTTATCCTTTCTCTGATATCTGTCCAAATTCCTTCATCCATGCTCTCTGACACACTCCTTCTCCTCTACTGAGATGCTGGCTCCCTCATTATACCATCTGACTTCCTTTCATTCTGTCCATCTCCAGAAGACTCTTTCTTCTCTTCATTCGTTCATTCATTCAGCAAACATTCACTGAGTGTTCCCTTTATGCCAGATTGTGTTAGGCCTTGGAGATATATAGGGATGGACACTTGACAAAAATAGTAAAAGTCACAGAGGAGACAGGAGAGTGACATTTAGCAGGCAAAATTGGGGGAGGGTACCGGGTATTGGGAATGGGAGGCAATGTCTCACCTTCAGGGCTAGCCAGGAGTTCTAGATGGCAGGAGGAAATGGGAGAGCTTGAAAAATGTGGTAGAATCCAAGGAGAAAAGCAGAAGGATCTTGGATGTCATGATAAAGAGATTTGGGACACTGTGCTAAAGAAGGGCTCGATACAGATTAACTAGAGAATAAATGAATCGGTCAGTGAGTGAATGGGTGATGGAGAGCCACTGAAGGTTTTAGGTAGGAAGAAAAAATAGTATAATCAAATTTCTGTTTCACCTAGTTGGCTGTGACAGCTAGTTGGAAGGTGTATCATAAAGGGGGATGGTGGAGAAAGTTAAGCTAAAAGAGAAAGTAGCTGAGGTGGGAAACCCATTAGACCAGCCAGGTCTCAGTTACCCGCTGAAATACAAGGACACCATGATGTGAGCAATTCTCAACAGACAGTAATAGAAGTCACTGCCATCTAGAGAAGGATAGACTCCTGGGGTGTGCTTTGTGAACATCTCCTGAAAGACTAAATAAGAACCCAAAACAAAGATGGAACAGGTGGAGATGTCACAGTGAGGTCCCAAGACTCGATGGCATTTAGGGCTGAGAAAAGGTTCAGAGGTTCTAAGAGGAGTGGGATTTGACTGGGAAGGCACCATTCCTAAATCATAATATAAAATAAATAAAACTGGGGTAACATAACTTCTGTTTAAATCAAACTTCTTACGGGGAAATGGGGACAAACTCTATTTGTCCTTACCTGACGTCACAGGTCTGGTGGGGGCTATGGTCGTAAATGGTTCGGTCCAAACACTGTCAACTAAAAAAATATTCATGACTTCAGAATTCTGTAATGATTGTAACTGCACGTTTGTGTAGAGCCTATTATAGTTTTCAGAGAAAATTTCCCCAATAGTGTCTCACTTGCTTCTCCCAACCATTTGACTCTGATTGCAAGAAAGAAAAAACAAGCTGTCAGTAAAGCAGATGTGCTACCTATTCTGCTGGTAAGGAAACTGAAACCCACAGAAGTGAATGTTTCTAATTACAGATACCAGCCTTCATGTGAACATTTGACTTACACATATATCTTTGTGAAACCTCCTGGTTCCTGTGAAATGGGGCATAACCATGGTAATTGAAGGAAAATAAACAGTGCTGTAGATCACTCTGGGAAAGGGCTGCCAAACAAGACCACCAAGGAAGAGCATACGCATATCTTCCGTGTCGTGTATACGCCGTGGGCAATCGGCACACTGGAGCAATTGTGTGGTTCTCTGCCCAGAGCCCCTCTTCAGGGTCACACACTCATCACCAGCTTCTGGAATACTGGCTGCCAGTGGCTCAGAACTCTAGAAACATCCTCCGGCTGAAGTCACAGACTCTGTCAGGGGATGGCCCGCCTCCAGTGACTGGGGACGCGGGGATACAAAGGCTCACCCCCATTGACACAGTTAGGGACAACTGCGGAGGGTCATCCCAGGTCCAGAACACCTCATGGAATTAGCCAAAGCCTTAGTTTTAGCTTCTCCCTATGCCTCATGCCACCATCCTTACTTCCCTACAGATGTATCTCCCAACTACAGTCTTCAATTAACCTTCTGGCTGCAATTTTCTGTCTCAGAGTCTGAGTCCAGGGAACCTCATCAAAGAAAATTTAATATGTGGTTAATACCTCATATTTAAAAAATGAAGGGATGAATGAATCAGCGAGTGAATTTTATACAAGATTCTTGGAACCGAGATTGACTTGGGAAATTCCAAAAGCTCTTGGACATGCTTGCCCTCAGCTTATTTGTTCACTCATTTATTCACTTTTAAATTATTTTACCCATCCATCCGTCTATTCAACAAGTATTTATTGCATAGTAAAATACAACAAGCACTATGCTTGGTGCTGGGGGTATAATGGTGAACAAGACAGATATGGTCTCTACCTTTAGGGTGATAGCCTAGGATTCTCATACACTTCACGCCGTGGTGTCATTAAAGGTGAGGGCACATGAAGAACTCTGGGGGACATAGAGAAATTAAAGCCTTGTAGGCAGGAATAAGGTGGATGGGCGGGCAACCAGGTGGGCGGGAGGGTATCAGAATGAACGGCAGCCGCTGGTGAAGTCCCCTCGGCCAGACCGACACTTACGCGTGGTCCCCACAGCGGTCACCACCTCACTCTCGCTCCCATCATCCAATATGGCCAAGAGCGAAACTTCATATTCAGTGCCGGGCTCCAGGCCTCCAATAACATGGGAGTCTTGGTCTTCTTTCAGGAGAACCTGGAAAGCATTCAGTGCTTAGTAACAGGGTTTACTTGAATAGCGGTGAAAGTTAAGAAAACAACAATAAAAAGGAAAAACAGTTATCCAGATCATAAGCAAGAAACAACTAAGTGTAATGAACTCCAGGGCCACTGAATTCCATTTTAAAGTCAAAGCTGAGACCACGATCCTTTTAATTCCCTCCAGAAATAAGCCATTTGTATTGAAAAAGTACCAGTTGAAATTTTTTTTTTATTCAATATCGTGTATGAAAGTCAAAGAACCTGAAAATAGATTAAATATATAAAGAAGGCTCTAGCAAAAAATTGCCAATTTAATCTTCGAAAAATCATAGGATTTGACATTTATAAAACTGCATGCCCGGCCAAATATTAACTACTTCTGGGATTCTCGATCTCTTTTAAAGTGAAGACCCACGCAAATGTGCAGGGGCTATTCACTTCCAGAAAAAAACGCTCCAGATGACTTTTCAGTCTGTTTCAGACAACTCACTTCTTCGGTCTTCCCGCCATAGACTGGAATCCACATCAACTTGTGCTGCCCTTCATCCGCCGTAAGGGGATGCCAGGTCACTCTGAAACTATCTGTCGTCACCTCATCGATTTCCAAGTATTGCTGGGCTGGAACCTCCTCTGTGAGTCAAGGAAGGAGACTTTGTCAGGGACTGAGAAGGCAAGGAGGCCAAACTCAAGAAGCTGCCAGGGCCGCCAGGAAGAAGGCTCTCTGAGGGACCTCTGGCTTCTGGAAAGTACATGGAAGCTGAGAAAGCTGTGCCCATCAGCCCAGTGGGACCTTGAGTTTCTGCTGCCAGCATTTGTCCATGGCATAAATCAGGAAGACCACGAATACGGCACGTTTTTTTTTAAAGTCTTCCAGTAATTTCCAGAACTCTTATTAGATTCTCTATTTGGCTCTTTTCATGAGCTATAAAAAGTAAGAGTGTCATACTTAATTAGTTTACAAAGATATTATTTGCTCATCATGTTGAGGAAATTAACAAATTGGTGCCCTGGAGGTCTGGGGAATGTCCCTCTCAATTTTATTTGCTTTCGTGACAAAATCACCCACTCGTAATAAGTTAAAGAACCGGACGGACATCTTTTTCGTCTTGTACATATGGGTGCCATCGGAAGTGAAATACGATTCATCAGACCTTCCACGGTTTCACACTTCAGGGATGTACAACAGAGCCCAAAATCCAACTGGGTGACTGTCTTTGTCAGTTATTGATTTTTATTGCTTGAAATTAGAGATTTTTAAAAAATTTATTTGACAGACAGTGAGGAGTGAGAGAGAGCATGACCAGAGGAAAGGGACAGAGGGAGAGAGAGAAGCAGACTCCCTGCGGAGCAGAGAGCCCATGTGGGGCTCGATCCCAGGACCCTGAGATCATGACCTGAACTGAAGGCAGCGCCCAACCGACTGAGCCACACAGGTGTCCCGAAATTAGAGATTTTAAAACTCATAGGACACCAGGAGAATCCCGACTGGAGTTAGCCTTCAGGAAGTTTTGTGGAATTACTGAATTTTTTCCTGTGAACATTGTTTCTCAAAGAAGCATATTTTACATCTCTCCCAAATAGCTCCTCCTGTCCTCAGCAGAGCACTCCATTGCTTTCCCAAGTGCAAGCAACATTAAGTTCAGAAAGCAAACAATAGAATTGTTGCCACCAAGAGGCAAAAAATTTTGGTATTTATTGACTACAGGGTATACACAGGAAAGAAAAATCATGCAGTCACGTGTTATGTTTTTTATTTTGGAATTTAAAACGTCCCATATTGTTGTATTAATATTTCAGGCTGCATGAATATACTATTGGCTACAGACTGAATGTCTTAGTTTACATAGTATGGAACTGTCATTCTTGCAGGTCAAAAAAATCGCTGGGTGTCAACAATTCTGGAAGGTCAACTTAATATATATGCATACGAAAACAAGAAAGCTGTGAAATTTTTAGACCCATAGAACAAAAGAAATGGTGTAACAGTAGGGACAGAACAGGATACACATTTACATAACTGGGACCTTTGGAATTTAGATGAGCTCTCCTCTCTTTCCCTTGCTTTGATAGAAAATAATCAGGCAGTACTCATTCTGGTCATCTAACTGTTCAGTGCTTAATAGAACATAGGGGTGCCTGGGTGGCTCAGTTGGTTAAGCATCCAACTCTTGGTTTTGGCTCAGGTCGTGATCTCAGGGTCATGAGACAGAACATTCATTGCCTTGGGCTCCCTGCTCACTGGGGAGTCTGCTTGAGATTCTCTCTCTCCTTCTTCCCCTGCCTCTCCCCCCTATGCATGCGCACTCTCCCCCTCAAATAAATAAATCAATAAAATAATGATAATACGACATGAAAATCAAAAATCTCTTCAAAATCACAATTGAGGAAGCTGCTTCAGCTTCTGGTTTCTTTGTAATTACTCTTGGAAACTTCCATACCATAATGGGCTTACCTGTGGTAAATATTCCAGTCAGAGGCTCCGACTGCCCCTCATCATAGATGGAGATAATGGCCACAGTGTACTCTGTGAGCGGCGTCAAGCCCTTCAAAGGGAAGGTAGTAACAGGATCTACCTCAACCTGCAAAACAGAGACGTCATACCAGATACATTCAACACTCTCCAGACACAGGAAACAGAAGGCATTTTATTATTGTCTGTCATTTACTTGGCCTGGCAGCAGAGCTATAAAGATGTCAAATATATTACTGAATTATAAAACTAGCCAGCTTCTGAATCACACATTTCTAATCTTCACCTTTAAATAGGTTACCTCTCCGTTAATTCTTGGACATCTTTGCAACCAGTATTATTTCCACAGGATTGTGTGGAAAGGAAAGAAAGTGCACATGATTGACAATGTTACAAGAAATAAATGTTTCCAGCCTGATCTTCCAGGACAGCCAGTTTTGGGCTTTCCTGCCTGGGCCCCCTGGCCCATGACTACGTATCACATGCTAAGTCCTATAAGAGCTGCTCAGATGAGCAACCAATTAGGGTAAGAATCAGAGGACAGTCATACCAAAGATCACAGTAAACATTTGAAATATTCCTTTATCTTCCACAGAGAGATTTACTTGGGAAAAACAGGTTCCAATCTCTTTGGAGTACTAAGGGATGGAGTTCTAAGGATAAGGACCCAGGGTATAGGACGGATTAGAAAAGGAACAGCAGGGACGCCTGGGTGGCTCAGTTGGTTAAGCGGCTGCCTTCGGCTCAGGTCATGATCCCGGCGTCCTGGGATCGAGTCCCGCATCGGGCTCCTTGCTCGGCAGGGAGCCTGCTTCTCCCTCTGCCTCTGCCTGCCTCTCTGTCTGCCTGTGCTCGCTCTCTCTCTCTCTCTAACTAATAAAGAAAGAAAGAAAGAAAGAAAGAAAGAAAGAAAGAAAGAAAGAAAAGGAGCAGCAAAGAATGAAGAAAGAAACCATGAAGTAAGAAGAAATGGAAGTGGGATCTAGAACACAGAGCCCTGAGCAAAGCCATCCTCGACAAAGAGAAAAAACAGACGTGGCTTTATAATGGAAAGGTTGGGTCTTGGGCCTCTGAACTACATAGCGCTGGGGGCATATTCTAGACCAAGTAAATGGTGCCCCACTTAAGCATTGTCTGTACATTGTCTCAATGAACCTTCCAAACTCCCGATAGGGGAGGCACTTAGTAATAAGACACTCTAGCTATAAAGACACCCTGAAAAATTGAAGAAATGAACTATTTACCTGATAGTTGATTCTGCCAAAAAAAGATACCACTGAAAATGTTTTTAAGAGATGTTTAGAGTATATCAATAGGATGTGGTATTTACAATACTATCAATGACTAAAATTTGATAGCACCTGAGGTTAAGGGGAAGATGACTAAGCTTACTGTATGGATTTGTTCACAGCAGTCAACATGACCTTTACCAAAATATAAAATGTGTCACCGTCCTACTTAAAAACTTCCTTGGCTATCTCTATTGCCTTGCAAATCAAAACCAAGCATCCGCAATGACCTCTTGGTCTTGCATAATCTGGTGCAGTGCTCCTTTTTCCTGCCATAATTTGAATCACCCATGGGCTCCAGCCACACTGACCTGTCAAGTCTTTGTCTTTCCCAGCCCAGGGCCTTTGCATATGCAGTTCATTCTGTTTGGGATCCTAGCTCTTTTCAAAACTAGACCTTTGCCATCTGTCAGGACTGTGCTGAACTTTTACCTCCTGACAGTAGGTTTCTCTTGTCACCTATCTCAGCAGGGCTATCTCCTAACACTGCCCTTGTTTGTTTCCTCCCAGCACCAAACACAGCCTGTGATTATTTTACATATTTATTTTCTCCCACATAGAGTGTAAGCCCCTCCAGGGCAGGACTTTAAGTTCTTCAGCATGTTGAATAATATTTGTTTTTGTGTAAATAGAGGCACCAAAGATCATTTTTAAGAGAGATAATAAAGGGCTCATCCGAACTCAGAGCCAATCCAGAAACCACTGCAGGTCAAAAGAGAGTGTGAGTCCTGGAGCGAGGAGCTTCCATCTTCACCTTTTTGGAACCCTGAGCCAAACAGCTAGAGAGGGCCAAGCAACCTCAGCCCTTTCAGCCACCCTGGCTGAGATACCGGACACAGGAGTGAAGTCATCTGGGAAGTTCTGGCTCAGTCAAGCTCCCACATGAAGGCAGGAGTCACCTCAGCTGACTCCACAAGGAGCACCAGAGCCAGGTGTCCTTGCTGAGCTCTGCCCACATTGCATAATCACGGGTTATTATTTTAAGCCAGGGTATTAGTTACATAGCAGGAGTAAACGGAAAATATTGATCACCTTCTGAATCTGGGCCTGATTATATTATAGGTCATTCTTAGCATTTAATGCTTACTTTGGTTTGGGTATTGTCTACATGCTTTCTGTGTATTAGTTCCTTTAATTGGCCATCCACAATTAGAGTAGCTAATTATTGCCCTTAATTTGAAGATGGTGAAACTGAGACTTTGAAAAGTTAAGGAACTTGCCCAGCGGAAAACCCGCTGGTACGCAGTGCATCGACACAAGGATTTGGGGGCCAAAATCTTATGCACAGTATGGCTTCATTAAACTCGCAGACAAGACAAATCCATATTTAAAATAGGAGTTCAAGGGGCGCCTGGGTGGCTCAGTGGGTTAAATCCTCTGCCTTTGGCTCAGGTCATGATCCCAGAGTCCTGGGATCGAGCCCCGCATCGGGGCTCTGCTCAGCAGGGAGCCTGCTTCCCTTCCTCTCTCTCTGCCTGCTTCTCTGCCTACTTGTGATCTCTGCCTGTCAAATAAATAAATAAAATCTTTAAAAAAAATAAAATAGGAGTTCAAGACATGTTCTTCTAAGTGATATTTACATATTGCTTTGTTGTTTTGGATTATAATAGTTGAGTTTACTGAGCACTTCCAACATGTCAAGGACTTTACCACATTCATTGTTGTGTTTAGCCCCTTTTCCCTCCCACCAAATCCTCGGTATTTATAATAGCTATCTTACAAACATGGAATGAGAAGCCCAAAGACCTGAACTAACTTCCTGGACATAAGACTATCAGCTGGAATGGGTAGTTTTGCTTTGACTTCTGTCTCAAATCTATGACAATAGAATTTCGTGAGGATATCAAACATACAGAAGGCAGATTAAATGTAAACTTTCTTAGGTACACCAAGAGACAAAAAGGGGGAAAGTATGTATACACACACACACATATATATGTATATAAGCATATATCTTTTCAGCATACATATGTTGAAACATATCTACATGTATACATTGAAAAGATCTATTTTATTTATTAAAGCATTATTTGACTTTGAACAGATCATATTTTATGCATTAACTACTGATTATTTTATTACATTGAATGTGAAGTTCAAGGTGTCATCTATTTTCATTAGTTATATTATGTTTTAGACTGAGTTCTGGAACTGATTGTGTTGGTAGTACTTTTAAGATGTAGGAGAAGAACTTGAGAAAATGATAACAAATGACCATGATCTCATGGTTATATAACTCTTTTTAAAAAATTTTCAAACAGTCTGGCCTAAAAGCTTAATTTCAGCCTAATTCTGGGAGGGATAAAGAAAGAGTCCTTGATGAGAAGCGAGGGACTGGGCTCCGCTCTGGGCTCTCTCGTTGAGTCATAGCTGTTGTCTGAGTCTAAAAATGGTCCTTTCATTTATAAAACTCAAAGGGGAGCGCTTTAAGTTTTCCATCCTGCTTGCACATTTCCCCAAATCCTCTCCCAGCACATGCTCCCTGAGATGGCCCTGTCCTCAGCAGACAAGTCATGTTTTCAGCATGTTTTCTCTAAGGATGGCACAAGGGGGTCTCTGTAAACTCTGAGAATGGTGGCTGGTGGAAGGGAAGCACTCAACACATGTTAGCCACCATCATCATCATCATCATCGACATTTAGTTGTCTTTCATTTTTTCTCCTTGATCTCCAAGCAGTTGGGAGAGAGGGATAATACAGAAAAGACAAAAGGGATAAAGAGGATGTGAAGGAGGAACAGGAAGTAAAGCAGAGAAATACAAATTGAGTCCAAAGCCAAAGCTTATGATCAATTGCATGTTACATACTAAGTAGATTTTGGTTGGGACATTTTCAAGTTCATTCCAGAATGTTTTGGAAGTTTCCTAAAAGCCTAACTGTAGCATGACCTATAAATAAAAGCTTAATTAATACAAGTTAAAGCAAAATATAGTAGGAATACTCACCCTTAAAATAACACATTCCAAAATTAGGCAAATTAATACCACACTTAAACAAAAGACATTTGTCTAGCAACATTTAGACTCAATTGCATGGTTAAAAATTAAGAAGAACACACACACACACGAGTCAAATTGGAAATGCTACAAAACCACATGTTGTTTATGCATTTTACTCAAATAAAATTTTCTCAGATTTTCATTTGTAGACCATTTTCTCATGTTTTAAATTCAGTTTTACCAAATACTGTTTTCTAATTTCCCAGCATAATACAAATTAGAAAGACCAAGTGCCAAAGGCATCTCCAAGACTGAAAAACACTACAAAAACCCACATGTAGTTCTTAACAAATGGATTAGTCTGGGTCATTCTTTATAATGGCAAATAACCTAAAATACCGCAAGAGACCACAACAGTGTAACAGTTATCTGAGAAAATTTGGCAAAACTGAATTTAAAACACGAGAAAATAGTATGTTCTTTCTCCCTTTTGTCTTATGTGTAAACAATGAACCTTGGAACACTACATCAAAAACTAATGATGTATTGTATGGTGACTAACATAACACAATAAAAATTTAAAAAAGAGAGAGAGAGAGACCACAACAGTTATAATTTTTTAAAAGGATGTTAAGTACATTTCTTGTGCTGATCATTTTACAATATATACAAATATCAAATATTAGCAAATGTGCAGTATTGTGCATTCATTATCTAATGTCCTGCGTGAGGGGGTCCTCTGCAAAATACTACTTGGATTTAATTGTAGGAAACAGTTTGTCTCTGCAAATGAAAATAGTTTCTTCATCTGGTCAGAAAATAGAAGTGATGTAATCCAACATATTTCCCTCTTGGTCTTAACTTCTTGGATCAAGTTCAGGAAAATAATACTAACTTTGCTATCTATCCTGCTAAAATATATTCCCAAAGAAGGACTTTGTGAAGAAATGACTATTTGTGAAGAAATTATTACTGACTGAGTATAAGATAGTGTATCTTCATGAGTTCTATTAAGTTCTGTTATTTGGAAATATTTTCCTACACAAAACTTGAATTATTCAGTTTTGTATTTAACTCATCTAAGTCATTTAACTATCTGAAAGATGGGAGATTACTCAAAAGCAGAGGGATAAAGTGGATTATATGGACATTATTTCTAGTTTACAACATCTAGGAAGAGGCCTACTTCCCTACCTCCTTGCACTGGGGCAGACTATATATTCCAAAGATGGCCACGTCAACATATATCTCCCATCCCTCCTGCCTCCCACCATAAGTGGGACCTGTGTCCCTCCTTGTGTCAAATCCATGTGGGGACTTGTGTGTGTGGCATAGGTGGTATTCTGTGACTTCTCTGAGTAACTAAAAGCAACACGGCTTTCACCCAGCGCTCTCTCTTTCTCTCTGTCTCTTTGGACACATGCCTGGGGACTCCTGAGCCAGCACATAGAAAGTCTAGCTCCCTTAAAACTGCCATGCTGGAGGGATCTCATGAAGAATCTAGTCAGAGACACAGAGAGCTGCTCTGGCTCCCGGCTGATCCAGTCTTCCCACACCAGGCACGAGACATCTGAATGAAGAAGCCATTGTGATGACATCACCATCAGCCACTATCTGACTATGATCTCATGAGGGACCCCAAGCCAGGACTATAGATCCAAGTAGATGACACACTAGTTTCTGAAAGAAACTTGAGGGAAAATAAGAAATTTGTATTGTTTTAAGCCACTACGTTTTTGGGTTGGTTGGTTGTGCAGGCATAAAAAGTTAATACACACCCAGCAAAAAAACAAGTAAATAAATAAACATTATGATCCTCAGCCTACCTCATTAATTTCAGTGCCATCTGCATTGTTATACACAATTCGATAACCACTGATCTTTCTTGACGTTGGGTCCCAGGC
This sequence comes from Taxidea taxus jeffersonii, assembly GCA_003697995.1. Taxonomy (NCBI): domain Eukaryota; kingdom Metazoa; phylum Chordata; class Mammalia; order Carnivora; family Mustelidae; genus Taxidea; species Taxidea taxus. The sequence goes on along the minus strand of RCUC01124895.1, from coordinate 43,407 downwards.
TAACCGAGCACTGTTAGAGCCAACATTGGAGATTCTCAGGTTTCTTGGTGGACTTAGAGGCACTTTGCAGTAAGTGGAAGAGAAAATAATTAAAATGTTAAATCACATACACCTTAAAAAGCTCCCCTCCCCCCAAAAAAAACCACCCCAGCATCTTTGATTCCTAAATGACTTACATATGAAAAATTTCACCCAAATAATAACTTACAACAAAGAAAATGAACAAATTAACAAAGAAAAAAACTTTCCTCGTATGGAATGAATAGTATTAATAAGGTATACAGGCGTAGAAATAAATAAGATTTAGGTACATTTTCTTTTTTTTTTTTTTTTAAAGATTTTATTTATTTATTTGATAGACAGAGATCACAAGTAGGCAGAGAGGCAGGCAGAGAGAGAGGAGGAAGCAGGCTGTCCACAGAGCAGAGAGCCCGATGTGGGGCTTGATCCCACGACCCTGGGATCATGACCTGAGCCAAAGGCAGCGGCTTTAACCCACTGAGCCACCCAGGCGCCCCAAGATTTAGGTACATTTTCTTTGTCTTTCTTCTCCAATCAATGCTATTATTACAGCTTGCTAAAATAAGAAAACTAATGGATCAAAAACCAGGGCACCTGAAATTAAATCTTAGCTACTTCATTCAACTGTCATTTGATGCTGGCAAAGTTACTCTACTGCTCCTCTCCACAGTTTCCCATGTGTAAAAAGAGTTTGATGGCCTCTGTCCTCTCTGCTTGGGTATCTACTAAGCCTTTCCAACTTGACCTGTCCAGAACTGAACTACTGACTCTTCCCGCCACTTCTTCCAATCTTCTCTCTTCTGAACAAATGGAAACTCCATTCTTCCTATTGCTCAGGCCAAAAACCCTTGAGCCATCCAACATTCAGGTTTCTGAACTTATGTCACTTTCCCACTGAGACTGTCCAGGATCACTGCGTCTGGTGATCTAGAATCTCCCACCCAATGCTCCCGTACTGCCGTCTCTGGTTTATTTCTTATATTGTGCTTTTATCGATCTACTGTCTCCCTCCTTCCATATATTGTAATTTCAGAGGATTAGGGGTTAATTTTGTTCCTGGCTTTATCCCAATATAGCAAGTTCTCAATACACATTTGTTGACTCAATGAGCAGGAGTCCTGCCCTGGATAAGTCCTGCTGGCTTTGTGGGACTAAGTAAAAATGAACACTTTGCTGTTGCTTTAAAATTATGTAAAGAGGCATTGGTATTTCTGCAGGTTCTTGACTATCAGTTCCATAGGTTTCTGTTCTTCCTCAAGGGCCCTCTCCTGATTTAACAGATTAAAATTTATCAATAATTTTTGAGAGTTTTATGAGCTTTTATAGGTTTATAGTAAAACCAACTGTTAAGGTTTATCACATGTTCTATGAGTCTGAGATGTTCTGGAACTGATGATTATAACTCAGCTATCTCGTTAAACCCTTACATAGACTGCAAGGAGAGTATAATATCCCCGTTATACAGGTCATAAAGCTGAGGTAACTTGGCCAAGGTCACAGTTAGTAGGAATAGCAGAGCCGTTAGTGTTTAACCCAGGCAATCAACCGACTGGTTCGCAGCCTGTGATTAGTGCTGAGAGAGCCAGCAAAGCAAAAACCTAGAAGACAAATCATGACAGTTGTCAGCATCGCCACAAACTACGATGCCTCCTCGCCCAATTAGTGAAAAGCGAAAATTAGTGAACAGACCAATTCTTTTCATTCATTTAATACATATTGACTATTTGGCAATAAAGAGCCTAGAGACTTTAGTGACTCTCTTAATACCTAAGGAGCTAGTCACAAAGTATAGGAGAGAGAAAAGCAATATAATTGAGTGTGGTGTACACTTTGCTCCAAATTTGTCGAAGTTCCATTAAATTCAGCAGCATGGTACAAGGTTTTCTTACTGCATAAAAATCCAGTCTTGGGAACAGGTACCCAAAGACATCATTTCTTTGGGGGGGGGAACCACCCCCTTGCTTTTTTTAATCAACTAGTACATTTCCTGCCACTGAACAAAATATACATTTCTTCAGTTACAGTTAGCTCTTAAGAGGTTTCAACCTAAGCCAGCATTTCCAATTTAGAACCCAACATTTATTTGAGCTCCCCCCCGCCGCCAGCATTTCCTCTGAATGACTGAGCTGCTCACGTGTGCTTTCTTGGCCTGTAACAGGATCACTGGCCTCTTCTCCAAACATGGCATAAACTGTAACCGTGTACTCCGTATTGGGCAGCAACCCACTCAATTCAATATCTGTGTGGGCGTCTCCAATTTTCATCTGAAAAGAACACACGTTATCAGATCATTAGCCAGTAGGTACCATTCATGCTGCTCAGGGTGCAACTGAGCAAAGGTGAGACTTCATGGAATAAGACTTTGTCTCCTTACAACCCCTTTAGTCAAACGCTTCAGCCACAATTTTTCATTGTCTGGTGTCATCTGATATTAGCAAAGAGGCCACGGAACCATACAAAACCGATCACACCCATGCGTGCTGTTTTAGGATAAGTAGAGTTATCCTAAAGTAAGTCCAGACGTAGAGGTCTGGACGAGAAGTGATCTCTGCCAGAGTAACAGTGTCACAATTTAGTCCTCAGGAAAGTATGGGTGTAACTGAATCAGAAATGTTATCTAGAAAGAGTATGAGCTCTAGGCCAGTGAGCTCAGGACAGAGCCAAGTGGGCATCGCTCATCACTGGCTAATTCTAACCAGTGCCTTGGCTGGGTGCCCAGTTTTCACTTCGAGCCTGATTGAGCTGGACCAGTTTTGTTGCCCCACTCAACAAAGGGGCCCGTGCACTTGGATGGCAAGTTCTTTTCAGGATGCAGAAGGGATCAATCCACCTTGCCAACCAATGTGGCAATTTGCTTTTTGATTCCGGGATGACTTTTCTGACCCTTGCAGTCAAAGAAACTAGCCAACATTCTCAGCTCTGTGCCAAATGCATGACAGCATGGCTTTATTTTTGTTTGGGAAGGAAGAAAACCATCTCCAGAGCCAGTCTCCAGTCAAATCGCCAATGCTATTGTCAAATTGGAAATTTTAATTTTGAAGTATTTCCATCTATATAAAATAAATGTAGAGAAAAGAATGTGATTCACCCTGACGCGTCCATCACTCAAAGTTAATAAACATGAAAATGTTGTCATGTTGACTTCCAATCTTACTTTTAAAAGAGCTAATATATTCAGAAAAAACAGAAGTTCTTTCTCATTCTTTCTGTTCACTATCTCTACCCTAATGATGCAGTCTACCTTCCTGGTCCAGTTTTTTACTTCTACTTCTATCTGTAAATAATATACAGTTCTGTATGTTTAATGTACATAAATGGAATCCTAGTGACATAATTTTTTGCAACGTTTTTTCTGTTGATATTATGTTTCAAGTTTTATCCATGTTCATGTGCTGGGATAAAGATGACATTATTAGTCCCTTTTTATTGTATAAATATTGTGCTATTTTCCATCCCTCTACTGATGAACATGTCGATCATTTACAATACTGTGTTTTGAATAAATGCTTGCATCCCAAAAAGATTTGCAGGATGTTTCCTTATGACATATTCCTTAAAAAATTATACATCTCTTCAACATAATGATATATTTCAAATTATTCTCTAAGGCAACTGTACCAATTCACATGTCAATTTACATACCAATTTACATGAACGATTCTGTTTCCCATATGCTCACTAATAGGCAGTTACTACTAAACTTTGAAAACTGTTTGCTAATCTGGGTGTGAATGGGTATTCCTTTCTTTCTTATTTTTCTCCGTCTTGGTGAAGCTGGTCGTCTTTCTAGCATCATTTTTTAAGCCTCCCTTCTGCCAAAATAATTCAGATCAACATTAAATCTCAAATGAACTAAAGCTGTCTAAACCTTAGAAGTAAAAATACACACACATGTCACAAAAGCTCTGTTCCAGGCCCTCAGATTCACCATAGTTTTGGCCCTAAACATTTCTGTCACCAGAACCAATGTTAAAGACAATGTTTAGACAATAGTAAAGATTTAAATTCTGACTCGCTCTTGACTACTCTATTTGCCTAGTCAAATACTCCCAAGTGTTATGGACATTTCCTTGTCATTCCTTGAATATCTATGTTGTAGTAATCTTTCCCTATAATTTAAAAACAAAGACTAAAATAAATCATTTGAAAGTTGAAGATTCATCATTTAAAATGGAGTAAATGCAAAAAAAATTCATACCAGTACATTTTTCGACTCAAATTAGTAAAAAAAAACTTTCTAAGTCAGTGTAGCTATGGGGAAACAGCCATTTGTGAATTGCATACAGCAATATAAATTATAACACATTTCTCTAGAATCATTTGCCAATACTTAGTATAAGTCTTAATAATTTGCATGCCCTTTGAGAAAAAGAAACCCAATTTCTAGGAATTTATCCTAGGAAAATAATCTGACAACCTGGCAAAGTTAAATGTTAAGAATGATCACCAAAGCATATTTTACAACACATTATCTAAATGCCCAATAACATGGGATTAATTAAACATGACCTGGTACAAAACAACAGCATAATACTGTAGCACCATTTTAACAACCATATATAATATTATTTAATGGTATGAGAGATGCTTATAATAAACAAAATGAAAACAGAAGATGACAAAACCGTTCCCATTGGTTGCATTTTAAAAATGCATTAAAAAGGACTTCAATAATATTAACAATAGTTATTTCCAGGTGGGGGGATGATAAGTGATTTCCCCTATTAACTAATGAGAATTTTCTAAATTTTATACATTAAAATTTTAGGATAAAAAAATCCATTTTCAGGCAGTCAAAGATTCTAGAACTCCAGTGGGCAGCAGGTAGTTACCTCTTTTTCATCCCCAGCCAGACCCTCCGTGAGAGGAGCGTAGAGGATCAGGTATCCCGACGCTCCAGGCACCGCATGCCATTTTGCCCTTAGACTGTTCTCAGTTACATCGTACAGTTCAAGGTCAGAGACCATAGGTAAAGCAACTGCAAGAGATTTTTTTTTAAATGTTCATCCATTTATCAGTACGTTTGTCTATTTCAAAGAATCTAGGTGTTACTATCTACTAAGTACACATAGTTTACTTTTCAGGTAAGATTCATCTTTAAATATTTCACACAGTCTTGCCAAACCCTTCTTGGAGGGCAAACATAGTGAATGCTTAAGAGCAGGAGCAACGTCTTCTGGCTTCTTATACCCCGTTGCAGTGATGGGCACATTTCTCTGGAAGCCAGTCAAAACCAAGGAGACTATTCTGACCACTGTTTTAGAACCTCCCGAGCATAGTGTCTGCCATAAAGCAGCTGTTAAAAACAGTCACTGTGTCACTTAGTAAATGACAGAATGGGTGGCTGGACGAACAAATCCATGAATGAATATATACCCATCCACGCAATCAGGGACAGGGAAGAGACATGAATGAGTCCATAGTTAAATTAGTTCATAATACACATTCACTAAATACTTGTTTATTAAGTGAATACGTGTATTTTGCACCCTTCACCACCAAGGTTGCTCTCTCCTTATCAAAGCAGAGGTCTATAATGTCCTCCATAGGTAGCACCTGCACACAGGACATACAGCATGGACCAGCATAGAGCACCACACCCATGGCCTAGGATTCTGAGTTAGGATGCCCTCTGTACAACCTGAGCAGAATCCAGCTTAAGAAAGGTCACCTAAGCACTGTCGTACAAGGTCAGACATGGGGTAGAATTCAATACATACGTGTGGTTTCGGTTCCCCGTAGGCCTTCACTGGCCGTGTGAGCATATATTGCGAAGACTGCTATCTGATATTCAGTTAAAGACATCAAGCCTTTCAACATCGTGGAAGACACACTTCCATCCACCACCACCTGGTTAAAGAACGGTTCGAGAAATGAGAGTAGGGAACACCTGACATGCAGAACTGAAACCACAGAGCAAAATATCTCTAGCAAGAACATGCCATTTGATATTTTATTTGTGCCACATTGTCTTTTCCACCGTGGCAATCAATTCTCCTTGAATTCCTCTGGGAACCGATGCATCTTTAATGGAGTATATCCAAAAGTCCCTTATTAAGTCATATCTAATGAAGAGAGTCTTTCCCAGGCTAATTGTTATCCCAACCACCTCCACTTAAAATAGTGGACATGCGATATTTTTCCATGGAGCTTTGGGGAGCATTTAACAGACTTATTAGTCATGAAAAAGACAGAAGAATTGGAAGTACTCTGACTTCTTTTTTAGTCCAGATGACTTAAATCTTCCTGCTCTACTCCTTGAACACTTAAAAAATTAAAAATATTGCCATAATACAGAAGAATATTGTGAAACAGGATGAGGTCAACCAAAGGTTAGAACATCAAAATGTTTGTACTTCAAAAAAAAAAGAGGAGGGGGGGAGATTTCATCACATATTAACATATCCCCTGTGATTGTTGTGTCAAAGATAGGAAAAGGGAACAATCCAATCAATCATCAATAGGCATTCTCTCCTGTGATGGCCAAACTATGAAAAAGGCCAGTCCTGGATGCTTTATTATGGCTTCTCAACTGCACTAATCTCCACAAATGGACCGGAAATCCCAAACCTTGGAGGACTATATGACCACATAACACGCAGACTTCATTAAGACAGACAATACAGGGACGCCTGGGTGGCTCAGTTGGTTGGGCAGCTGCCTTCGGCTCAGGTCATGATCCCAGCATCCTGGGATTGAGTCCCGCATCGGGCTCCTTGCTCGGCGGGGAGCCTGCTTCTCCCTCTGCCTCTCCGCCTGTGCTGTCTCTCTCTCTCTGACTAATAAATAAATGAAATCTTAAAAAAACAAAAAAAAAGAAAAACAAATATAAAAACATGTTTAAAAAAAAAAAGAAGACAGACAATACAGACCACTCCCAGAGTTGAAAGAATAGATGAATAGCAGAAAAAGGGTTCTGGCCACATAATGAACTACTGATTCCTTCTGCTTTAGAACTTGTTAATTTTAAAAAGGAAAAAAGTCAAAATAAGTTGCATAAGAAATGAACACATGACCCCGTTCTGAGGGTTACTGGGTAGAGATGGGAGGAAAAAGTATGAATGCCATCACCAGAGAGATGGAAGAACAGAGTAGACACTTGGAAATGTATTTCAGGCCAACGAATTTTCAATGTTCATATGATAATAATCTCCTTATACATACAATTCTGTCTTGTCCTCACTACTGTGGAAGACTTGAAAGAATGAAAATAATGGTTTGAAAATACCATCTCCTTATTACCTCGTCTGGTTTTCCGCCCCTGGCAGGGTAGTACACGACTCTGTATTTTTCCACTTTTCCTGGGGCATGAGTCCAGTTAACCATAAAGCTTCTGGCAGTGACTTCAGAAGTAATCAGCTCTGTAGGCGGCCCAACAGTGGCGAGAGCTGAAGCTAAAGTGTAGAAATACGTAAAGTGAACCTCTTTCCCGAAATTACTTCCCATAAAGCCTCGGAAACTCCATTAGTCAGAAATGACTATTGGTTTTGTGCTACTTCTAAGGTTTCATCTCTAGACAAATTGATTCAATTATTCATTCCTACATTTGTTCACTGAAACATTGAAGTGCCTATTATGTAATGATCACTATGCCAGGCCCTGAGGATACAAACTTAAATAAGGCAGTCCTTGACTCTAAGAAACTTTCTTAAAGACATTGCTTAGAAGAATTAAAAGAAACAAAACCAGAAACACAACACTGATTGAGCACATGTGCATCTACAGGTAATCTCCTGAGCTCTTGAGAAGTATTATTTTCTTTAATTCTCACTAGTTACTATTATTGTTCCCATTTTGTAGGTGAGAAAACCAAGGCACAATGAAGTTAAATAACTTGACCAAGTCTTACAATTAGTAAGTATCAGACTTGAGATGATACTTGAATGTTTAATATAAGAGCCTGTGTTTTTAAGCATCAGGAGATGCAGTCTCTTTATGGAAGACTTCAGTTCAACAAATGGCCAGTATCTAAAGTCAAAAGAGAAGAAAAGGCAACTAAGGTATACTGAATGTTCACTATAAGCTAGACACTATGTAAACACTTTATGTATGTTATTCACATGTTAAAACAAATGACTCTATAAAAGATTTAGGAAATGTGAAGTTCAAAGTCCTTGAACTTTAGGATTTCTTATCCTCTAAGGACTTATCCAAAGTAGCTTTAATAACCATATTAATGAGGAAAAAACATAGTTACTGAACACTTAACTATGGCCAGGAACTATATTATATGCTCTATCAACAACCACAGGGAGAGGTGTGTGTGTGTGCATGTGTGTGTGTGTGTGTGTGTGAGAAAGTAGTCTCATTAAGTCTCTCTAAAGTAGTCTCATTAAGAAGCTCAGAGAAGGGGCGCCTGTGTGGCTCAGTGGGTTAAAGCCTCTGCCTTCGGCTCAGGTCATGATCCCAGGGTCCTGGGATCGAGCCCCACATCAAGCCCCACATCGGGCTCTTTGCTTTGCATGGGGCCTGCTTCCTCCTCTCTCTCTGCCTGCCTCTCCGACTACTTGTGATCTCTGTCTGTCAAATAAATAAATAAAATCTTTTTAAAAAAATGTATTCAGGAAACTACCGCTTGACTGTCCAACTTAGTCGCAAGAGATCTGGTCCAGAGAAAGAGGAATGATGGCAGAGATGTAGCCAAATAGAATCATTCCACATCCTGGATACAATGACGGCAGGAAATAAAACCAAATTCTCCAAGGAGGATCTGGATATTACTCTCTTCTCGGATCATATCCCTGTAGACCAGATATAACCTGCTGACTAATGATATCATGAGAGACAAAGGTTAAAAAATACATGATGATTGTGCTTTCAGGAAGACAGAATTGATGTGACTTTCCCCTATTACTTCTAAGTACAACTAAAAATTCTGAAAATTATGTAATAAGACAAGCATAAGAAGACACTGAAAGAAAGAACAAAACATACAGGTGAGGAATTGCAGGACTTAAAGAATAATACAGTGATAAGTCCCCTGAGTTTTCCTTTCACTTCAAATGTCCTAGACATGGAGCTAAAGAATAGGATATAAAGGATATAGAACTCAACAAAACCATCAATCAAAGGGATCCAGCCAAATTTACAGAATATTTCATAGGACAATAGCAGAACACATTTCCCTTTTAAGTACCCACAGGGCATGGAGCAAGAGAACCACATCCTAGGTCAAAAAGCAAACCTCAGAAAATTTGAAACAATAAAAATCACACATAGTGTGTTCTCTAATGACAGTGAAATCAAACTTAGAAACCAATCATAGAAAGGTAAGAGAAAAACACCCAATACTTTGAAATTATAAACAACCACTTCTAAATAATGAAAGGGTCAAAGAGAACAGGTCAAAGAAGATCAAAAATATTTTGAAATGACGTGAAAATACAACATGTCAAAATTTATTGAGCAAAAAAAAATTTGTAGAGCATAGCTAAAGCTGTGTGGAGAAAGAAAATTACAGCATTTAAGTAATTACATTAGAAAAAGAGGAAACGTCACAGTTCAGTAATCTAAGTTCTCATCTCAACAATCTAGAAAAAGTATGACCAAGATAATCTCAAAACCAGTAAAAGAAAGAAAATAAGAAAAATAAGAGAAGAAATCAATGCAATTAAAAACAGATGAAAAACAGAGAAAATATGTAATCAAGAGCCAGTTCTTTGAAAATGTTTGTTTTGTTTTGTTTCTTTTGTTTTGTTTTAAAAACAAACCTCTAACAAGGCTGAGAAAGAAAAAAGAGAAGACAATACTTACCAATATCAGGGGAAAAAAAACACAGACTATCACTACAGACCCTACAGACATCAAATGAATAATAAGGGAATTCTATGAATAACTTTCCACACATATATTCTACAAATTCTATGAAGTGAACCAATTCCTTGAAAAGCAGAAAGTCTCCCTCTCAGATGGGCAATAAGGCAAGGATGTTCCTTCTCATCACTCTTATTCAACACAGTACAGGAAATTTCAGCCAGTGAAAGAAGGTAAGAAAATAAAAAGCATGGAAATCAAAAGCAAAGAAATAAAATTATCCCTATTTCCAAAGGATATGATTTATTGCCTATGTAGAAAAATCCCTGAAAATATAGAGAAAAAAATCCTAGAATTAGCAAATTCAAATGATAAGGTCATAGGACACAAAAGAAACATACAAAAATATAATTATGTTCATACATATACATGTGAACATCAAAATAAAAAAACTAAAATTCTTCAAAATAAAATTAAATACAGAGATGTAAACAGAGCAAAACCTATATGGAAGTTGTATCCTAAAAACTACAAAATGCTGACGAAGATCAAAAGATATGTAAACAAATGGAAGAATTTACTATGTTCGAGGACTGGAGGAATCCACACAGTAAGGATGTCAGTTCTTCCCATGTTAATATTTGATCATTGAGAACTGAATCAATGCTATTCCTAACAAAATCCCAACAAGATTTTCATGTAGAATAAATATTTCTCTAATATTCATAGGGAAAGGTAAAGAAAGTAAAATAATGGAAGCAGTTTTCAAATAGAATAAGCAAGTGGGAGAATTCAGCCCATCCAATCTCAAGACTTATATAGCTACTGGAAATCAAGATTGTAGGATATTGGAAGAGGGTTAGACTCATAGACCCAACAGAACAGAATAGAGAATCCAGATATAAACCCACACAAATTTGCCCAGCTGATACCTGACAAAGAATGGCAAAGCCATTCAATGGCAAAAACAGAGCATTTTCAGGAAGTGGTGCTGGAGTAATTGTACGTTGATAGGCGGAAAAAACCCCAAAACCTTGATCTAAACTTAAAATCTTTCACAAAAATTTAACCAGGATCGTGGACTTAAATGTAAACCATACAATTTTTAGAATAAAAATACAAAAGAAAATTTGAAGCATTTATGGACAAAGAGTTAGACTTGATACCCAAATAACCATAAAATGCAAAATTAATAAATTGGACCTAATCAAAATTTAAAACTTTTGCTCTGCAAAAGACCTTGTTAAAAGGATGAAAAGGCAAGCTATGGGTTTGGGGGAAATAGTAAAAAACCACATATCAAAAAGAATTAGTATCTAGCATATAAATGAAGAATTGTCAAAACTCAACAGTTAAAAACTAAACACATACATACACACATTCATCTAATTAGAAAATGGGCAAAAGATATGAACAGCCTAAGAGCAAATACAGATGTGAAATAAGCATGCAAAAAAGATGTCCAATTTCATTAGCCATCAAGGAAATGCACATTAAAACCACAGTGAGATACCACTACATCCCTATCAGAATGCCTAAAATAAAATATAGTAACAACAACAAATCCTGGTGACAATGCACAGAAACAGAATCACACACATATGTAGCTGGTGGGAAAGCAGACTGCTACAGCCTCCCTGGAAAACAGTGTGGCAGTTTCGCAACACTAAGCGAAGCATGCTGCTACAATGTGATACAGTAATCCTGTATTCTGGGGAATTATCCCAGGGTCATTATCGCAGTGACATGAAAACGTACCTTCTTGCAAGAACCTGTACATGAACATTCATAGCAGATTTGTTTGTAACAGTCAAAAATGAAAACAACTCAGATGTCTTCCTTTCTTTTTTTAAATAATTTTATTTTATTTAAATTCAATTAATTCACATCTATTGTATTATTAGTTTCAGAGGAAAAATTTAGGGATTCCTCAGTTGCATGTAATACCCAGTTCTCACTCCATCATGTGCCCTCCTTCATGCCCATCACCCAGTGACCTCATCCCCCTACCTACCTCCCCTCCAGCAGCCCTCGGTGTGTTTCCTACAGTTAAGAGTCTCTCACTCGGGCGCCTGGGTGGCTCAATGGGTTAAGCCTCTGCCTTCAGCTCAGGTCATGATCCCAAGGTCCTGGGATCAAGACCCGCATTGGGCTCTCTGCTCAGCAGGGAGCCTGCTTCCCCCTCTCTCTCTGCCTGCCTCTCTGCCTACTTGTGATCTCTGTCTGTCAAATAAATAGATAAAAATCCTTAAAAAGAAATTAAAAAAAAAAAAAAGAGTCTCTCACGCTTTGTCTCCCTCTCCGATTTCATTTTATTTTTGTTTTTCCCTCTGTTCCCCTAGGTTCCTCTGTTTTGTTTCTTCAATTGCACTAATGAGTGAAATCATATGATACTTGTCTTTCTCTGATTGCCTTCCAATGTGTTCACGGCCAAGCAGACTGCAGTTTGTTCATAACATGGAATATGATACAGCAGGAAAAAGGAAAAAAGCTACTAATATATGTAACAAGTAGGATGAATTGCCAGGAAATTATCCTGAATAACAATGTCAGTCCTCAAAGATGATATACCACATAATTCCATTCACATAATATTTTCAAAATGGAAACGATTTAGAGATGGAGCACCGATCAGTGGTTGTCTGGGGGTAAGGGAGAGGCTGTGGGGAGAAATCAGTGAATGCGGCCAAAAGAGGACAAAAGGAGTGATCCCCAGGATGGAAGTGCTCTGTCCTTCATCTCTCAGTTCCAGTATCTGCCTGGGATATCGCACTGGAGTTTTGCAATATGTTACCACTAAGGGGAACTGGTAAAGCAGACATGATCTCTCTCAACCTTATACCTTACAACTTTATATGAATGTGTAATTATCTCAAATTCCAAAGTTCAGTTAAAAACAAACACCCATGGGTGCCTGGGTGGCTTAGTGGGTTAAGCCTCTGCCTTTGGCTCAGGTCATGATCTCGGGGTCCTGGGATCGAGTCCCACATCGGACTCTCTGCTTGGCAGGGAGCCTGCTCCCTCCTCTCTCTGCCTGCCTCTCTGCCTACTTGTGATCTCTCTCTGTCAAATAAATAAATAAAATCTTTAAAAAAAAAAACACAAAACAACAACAAATACCCATGATGGTCTAAATCCGACCCCATGGAGAAAATGATCTGGTGGTTAAACTATTCCTTCCTCAGTGGGGCTGTCAGTATATTCCCTTTCTACTCTGATGATTCACGTCTTAGGGGAATAAAGGGCTGTTTAGAAAGTCAACATGAAAAATGATCAGAATTTTCATAATCCATGACAGACTTCTGGACAGAGTAATATCCACATCACAGAATGACCGCCTTCATTTCCTCGCTTTACCTTTGATCTCCCTGTCCTGTTCTTCTACCCGGGAGCAGACAGTCCTCGTCAGGCTCTCCACGACTGTGTGCATCAGGTCAAATTCGGCGACATTGTACACATGAGTGCTGTCTGGTTCAGAGGCGATCTCCCGCAGCTCGTTCTCATCCGCGTTTTTCACCCCTTGCATTGAGGACAACAGGGAGGGTTGTGACACTCATGCCCCCTTTGAGAAACCAACCTCCGTGAGCCTGCCCTGCACCCATCGGCACCCCCTGCAATCGAAGCATCTGTTACTTTACATTGTTAGATGTTCTCTTAAAAACCACCTTCAGGATCATTTTTAAGTGATTGCATCCTAATTTCATTCAGTGAATCTTAACAGGAAGATGCATTAATGAAACTAACTTCTGTCTTGCGTGAAGAGGGCAGAAGCAATAGTAATTAAACCAGCATTCTAAACTATCAATCCTTTAGGTTTGAAAATAACTTACTTAAATTAAGAGCTATTTTTAGAGGGGCGCCTGGGTGGCTCAGTGGGTTAAGGCCGCTGCCTTCGGCTCAGGTCATGATCCTAGGGTCCTGGGATCGAGCCCCGCATCGGGCTCTCTGCTCACCGGGGAGCCTGCTTCCCTTCCTTTCTCTCTCTGCCTGCCTCTCTGCCTACTTGTGATCTCTGTCAAATAAATAAATAAAATCTTTAAAAAAAAAAAGAGCTACTTTTAGAATAAAAATTATAAATATAAAAGTATCGTTATTACTATTTATGGTATTATCATATAGCATTAAGAGAAAGCTTGGGAAAAATTTTTTAATATATTCAAGTACAACTGGCTGACTAGTAACATGGCAATTTGGCTAAATGAAAATAGGGAAGCTATGTTTGTCCCACAGTCTTTGTGGAATTCCATTGCTACAAGTCAAGCACAATGCTGAGTGTTTGGAATGCAACAAAGAACCAAGTGAGACAGAAAATCCTCAGCTCCCATGCAAATTTCCCAGTCGATCTTGGCAGTGGATGCTAACATTCACAGTGTACCCGCTACACCCCGGGAACTATGGTTTATGTATATGTATATATACGTATATGGACATATTTAATCCCCACAACCAACCCTATGAGTCTGGCACTGCCGTTTCCCCCACTGTACCATCAGTAAGGTGTTGCACAGAGAGGTTAATTAACTTGCTCAAGGAAACCCACCAAGAAGTGTACAGCTGGGATCCCACCAGGCAGTCTAGATCCAAAGTCACTGGCTCTTAACTACTATATCATGTCACCTCTCAGCAGATTGCAAATTAAAATGAGTAAGTGAAATTATAAACAGAAAAGGAAGGCACAAGGTTGGGTTTTATGGGTGTGGAGGTAGATTTCTCTTCCCCAGGCTTCAGAAACAAGGAGCCTTTCTTTATAAATCCATCATCACAATCCATCATCTAGGGGTATTTTTTTTTTTTAAAGGTACTGTGGAAGCAGGGAAGGGAGATTACCTAGGGCAACATGAATGACTTCTCAGATGCCTGCCTGTGCCATCTGATTTATCTTCCAACCTTGACATATTAAGTGACAAAGTGTGAGTTGTTTCTGAACCATGTGCTTTAGGGAGTTATAAGATAATAAATACTAATGATTTCCAGGTAATTTCCAGAGAAAAAGTCCAAATTGCATCTGTGGGTTCACTTCAAATTTTGCTTAAAAACTCATCCATTTATTATCAACAGGACCACAGAATGGAAATGAAACAAATAAATTAATCCCATTAGTTTGTCATCTAAAAAGATTTCCTCCATTGGACAAAAGGATAGTAAAATATAAAATAAAAATTAGATCAATTTCTCTGATGTTTCTTGCCTGAAGGACTTCAACAAAAGCTTCTAACATGTACAGCTGGATCTGTGTCCACAGGAACAAAAAGCACCAAGTACAAGAAGAGACAATGAACTTAACGTCAATAATGCTCTTGATGGCTTTTAGGTAAAACCAACGATTTTGTATTCATATAAGAATATTCTAAGAAAAAAGGACCCCTAACAACAACAACAACAATAAAAACTACATTTTAGGGAAGATAGCCCTAAATATCCACTATCTCTTTCTCATCTTTCCAAACTAAATAGTGTGCTGCAAACAGCTTGGAAAAGAGAAGAAAAAGGTCATCATGACTGGGAAGGAATTTGTTCTCTAAGGATTTTGCCTTCCTCATCTCTGTGTCCCAGCACCCACAACATGGGGCGCAGAGCATAGAAGCACACAAACTTCTTGAATGGAACCCTCTATAAACCACATTTCCAGGAGAAAATCTAGGAACGGGTAAGATGAATTGTTTCTTGTTTGGGGTTTCTGTTTTGTTTTGTTCTGTTTTGCTTCGGCTGGTCTCTACTGAGTAAAAGATCTTACTGCCAAAAAAACTGTAAACATTTTCATCGAGAGCAAAGTTGCATCATCTAAATGTTTTTGCAGTTAGTTATTCCGAATATGTGCCCCATGTATCCTTTCCACAAGAATGATACCTTATAAAGAGTTCATTTCAAAGAAATAATACTGCATATCTAGAACGTTTGAAAATGATGAACTGCTCTCTCCCTATACTAACAGAGAAGGGATTGCTAAAAGCAATACAAAGTCCTAGGGCACGGGTGGCTCAGTGGGTTAGGCATCCTATCCGACTCTCGGTTTCAGCTCAGGCCATGATCTCAGGATTGTGAGGTCAAGCCTTGAGTCGGGCTCTATGTTCAGCAAGGAGTCTGCTTGAGATTCTCTCCCTCTCCCTCTGCTCCTTCCCCCCCAAAAATAAATAAATAAATCTTTACCCAAGAAAGAGAGGAAGTCCTCACTAGTTGAAAGGTAACAAACACGTACCTAACCTTTGCATGCTACTTTCTGCTTTTCACAACAATTTATGAATGGCGTCTCACCCAGAGATCCTCACGCTATAGGGCATGTATAATGTAGAGGTAGGTATAAGATACATTAAAGTTACCATCACTTCCGTCTTACATGTAATGAAGCTGGGATCAGATCACAGGACTGGCTACGACTAGAGTCAGGACTAGAAACTGTCCAGGTCTCCTGAATTTCAATGAAGTGCACTCGGCGTTACATATTGTTTTAACTGGTTGGGTGTCTGTGCCCATGACCGAAGTAGGACCATGAAAAGCACATACCTATGGCAAAGAGTTCAACACCAGATTCACGGAGGTTTCTAGATGGTGGGATAATATCATCTTGGGACTTTCCATCTGTGATCAAAATGCCAATTTTGGACACTCCAGTCCTTGCTCCTGCTTCTGGTTTAAAGCTATTTTCAAAAATGTAGCTCAAAGCAAGACCTGGGAGAAAACAAGAAAAAATGAACACAAACTAATTACCTCTAATAAAAAGCCTTCCAGTTCTGGAAAATGTAACCACAACATGAGTAACTTATTGAGCTAAAAGTTTTTTTTATTAGTTATGAATTTTCATCTTCAGTTTTTGAAATGACTTTTTTGTTGACAGAGCTGATGAAAACTAAAAAATCCATCAGAATAAAGGTAATATGAAAAACTGAACAGTCCATCATTTCAGAAACTAGCATTTATAAAGAACATTGAGTTCATGGCCAATCGATGTTGACAGATCTGTGTACAAGAAAATGTAAACCTTAATAATTTAGGATGAAGCAGGAATACCCACACAGAAGCAACAACCCCAAATATTACCAAAAATTTGTTTACAATGGCCTAAAGAACCAAAAATTCTCTCTCTTTCTCTTTTTAGGGATAGTGGAGGCAGATCCAAAATGATCACCAAATTCCTGCCTTTTGATCATGACACTTTTCATCCAGGAAAAAAAAATAAAAGGAAGGCTGCAATATTGTTATAAGATTTGTGTTTAATGAAGTTTTTTGTTGTATTAACAAAGAGATTATGCTTCAAACTGGCAAAGCAATTATCAAGATTTCTGTGGTTTACTTAAAAGTCAATGATAGTGTTGTTACTATTTAAAATGAACACCTGCATTGAAGATCAAGTACTAAGGTTGAATCCTATGACAACCCATTGTGGCTGGAAAAATTATAATCTAAATATTCTTACAGACTTTGTTTACCAAAAATACTGGTGATCCAATGATCCATAAATATTATGATAACTACTGATTGCAGAATACGGGCAAAGAGAATACCTTCCTTGAAAATAAAGAAGGTAGAAATTTGTTTCCATTTGAATGATGGGGTGGCTAGGGGGATCTGGGTGGCTCAGTTGGTTGAGTGTCCGACTCTTAATTTCAGCTCAGGTCATGATCTCAGGGTTCCAGGATCAAGCCCCACAACAGGTTCCATGCTAAGTACAGAGCCTGCTTAAGATCCCTCTTCTCCCTCTCTCTCTGCCTCTCCCTCCCCTCGAGCTTGTGCTCTCTCTCTCTCTGCAAAATAAACAAATAAAATCTTTTTAAAAAATTAAGTAATTAGTGGGGCACCTGGGTGGCTCAGTGGGTTAAAGCCTCTGCTTTCAGCTCAGGTCATGATCCCAGAGTCCTGGGATGGAGCCCCACATCGGGCTCTCTGCTCGGCGGGGAGCCTGCTTCCTCCTCTCTCTCTCTGCCTCTCTGCCTACTTGTGATCTCTGTCTATCAAATAAATAAAATCTTAAAAAAAAAGTAATTAGTTAAAAAAATAAGTGATGGGGTGGCTAGAGGAGAAAGTAGGTAAAAAGAGGAAAAGGAACGGGCAGAAGCTAAGACAGCCACAGCTAAGACAGTCCCCAGTGACTGTCAGCCCCAGCTTCACTCCATCTCCTCCTGACCCTGCCAAGCCCTTCTGGGGACATTCATGTAGCAAAAGGGATGGTGTGTCTGGGTCTTAATTCTTAAGGCTGAGTTTCAGAAAAGAACCATCAAGGAATTCCAGATTTTAGTTGAGTTTAAAAATACTATGCCAAGTCTTACAAAGTGGCAGAATGAAGAAATGAAACAAATCTTTGGGGAAGATAAGTGGCTAAAAGCAGGAACTGAATGAAACATACCTGTTAGTGTATTTCCTCCTTTATAGGGTAGATTTCGGACCGCTTCGATGACCTCATCTTTTGTGCTAAAGGCATTCAAATGCCATTCTATTCTGGGGTCGCCGCTATACTGTGCCAGACCTGGTAAAAAAGATGAGACAGCCCACCCAGAAATTACTCAAGATCTAGTGAACTATTTGTGAAACCAGAATAATAAAGGGCCTGATCTTTATGACAATTCTTTCTCTGCTTCACTATGTATTTTCAAAAAGAATTCTTGGCTTCGATTTCAGGAATTAGTTTGGACATATCTCGGGGCAGGAGGAATGTACATATTTTCTAGCCATTTAGAAGTGAGCACCTAATTAGATACTTAGTATTTAAAAAACAAATCTGATTGCATTTTAGATAAAAGGTCTAGATTTATTGGTTCATTTTTATCTTCAAAGGAATGATTTTTGCTTAATGGCTATGTAAAAGTGAAACTATGAGACTCTATATGACAAAGTCATAGATTTATAACTTTTTTTTTTATCTTGGCTAGCATTAACTTGGCAAAGATTATTTTGTACTATAAAACTACTTCCAATTTCCAATTTTCTTAGTTCAAAATTCCACTGGATTCCACTTTCTTTTAATTAAAAAGGAAACTTCTACCTGAAAAAAATTCTTAAACCAGTTGCAACTTTAAAAATTATTATTATTATGAGGCAGAGAAGATTTTGACATTTTTGAAAATTAAAATGTGTTCATTAATTAGTCCAATGACAGCATCATTCAGTGTAAGTTAGCAGGAATAGATATTTATTGATCCAAAAGTGCTCTTAGGAATATCACCATAGCTGACCCTGTAATTCTAGAAGTTGCTCTCTAAAGTTTTTTGAACTCCCTTATGAAGCTTCCCAGCATATCTACACTGACAGCTGACTTCGGTTAATAACAGAGCATGTACCAATTCGTGTCTTCTCTGAGCCCACGTTGAAGGCTGTCACCAGGTTTTCCAGGAAAAGTCGAACCAGTCTGAAGTTGAATCTGCCGATACTCCATGAGCCATCAACCAGGATCACAATGTCAGCAATGGCTGGAGTTTCACAGAAAAACTTCACTTCTGCAAAACACAACCCAGAAAAACATCTGTATCATTGCTGGGACTTAAAAAAAAAAAAAGTGATTCTATTCTGTACCTTTCCAATAACTTAGCGTTAATAATACAAGAAAGTCCCTATTAAAGCAACGGTGTTTTTACAACGTTTCCCTTAAATACATTCTAACTAGGAAAAAAAAAATGTGGCAACAGCTGGCAGCAGAGTGAGTGTTCTGGAAATAGTTAGCAAAACACTGGCAGGTTCACACCGTTCTGGCAACTCAAGCCTTCTGCGTGTTTTAGAGTAGTGTCTGCGAAAAATCATCCAGCTCTGGGCTTTCGCCTGTAGATTCTTTCCAGGAAAGGTCTTAGCAACCAGTGTGAGGGAGTCAGCAGAGATGGGACGATGGCCAAAAGGCAGAGAGACAGCTCCCCTGTTCTGATAAGTTACCCTGGCGGAAGTGATAGAAAAGAAATTGAGGCTTCCTGAATCCAAGGAAAAGTCACAACGTGTGTACCTAGGAAAGGTACACAACGTGATGGGATGAGCACTGGGTGTTACATGCAACTGATGAATTACTGAACTCCACCTCCGAAACTAATGATGTACCATAGGGTGGCTAATTGAATATTAAGTAAAAATTAAAGAAACGAAAGGTACACAGACTGTGGCTAAAGTGGGAAGGGTTTGTGGAAGAAGAAAATTGGGAAAGGGCCCAGGAGTTTTCCCATATTCAAATTCCTTTGCATACTGTATCCATATGACAATAAGATTTGTCCCTAAAAATCATTTAGTAATTGATTCTTGAAATGGCTCAATTAGGCTTTAGAATAAGGTGCTAGAAAAAGAGGCCCAGAAGCCAGAGTGGTACTACCCTGAGCTTTACTCTTAGAGAAAGTCTTAGCTGGAGTGATCTTGGCAACAAAAGAAGAAGCTGTCTGATGAAGGGTAGGTCTGGGCTTGACTAGGGGTCACCCAGAGCCAAGATACTAAAATATTCTTAATGTATTTCAGAACCTTTAGAATTCTGCAGTATTGTTAGTACCTTTAGTAACATTGCTTTATACCCTAGTTTGTGCTTCCAAATGGGCTACTGAACTTTGCTCAATGTGCATATTCGGACTACTGATCATGAAGAGTGTGTGTGTGTTTCTTTGGGTCCATATCAACTTCTTGAAACTGACCAGTTAATTCCTTTCTCATTTGTTTTCTAACATTAAAATGATAATAAAACAATATTTGAAATGCAACATTGTTAATGTAATAGGACCAAAACACAGAAGTGTTTATGAATAAATTGAATCAATTTTTCCCGCAGGGAAAAATAATCAACCTACTATGGTTGGAGTAGGAAATTCAATAGACGCCCTGAACCTACCAGGCCACATTGTTCTAAAAAAATCTTGTCGTTTTTTTTCCCCCTTCAGACATAAATATGCATGGAATACCTGGATCCTTTTACCAGAAGGGATACTTGCCAATGAGATAATCAGATTCTCATTATGGGAGCTAAACAATGCAGCTCAATAAATCCAAAGTCTACATATTACATTTTTGGGCACCAAATCTCCCTTCTTTAATAATAAAATACAAAGCCACTACAATGAAGTTTTCTAAAACAGAATGATTGCAAGAAGTCATGGGATAAAAATTAATTTGGTTTTTGGAAATAATTAGGGAAAAGTGAAGTCTTTTGAAACTTTAAGAATCTATTTCTCTCAGTGTTTATGGGGAAAACTTACTGCAAATGGAGAGTCCTTTTCATTCTTTTCCAAAACTACTGTGGGGATACTGTTTCACTTTTTAATAAATGGGTTTGAGTGCATCGTAGATAAGGTCTTAGAAAAGGAACCATTTCTCCCTGCTTATTTTGAAGAGGACTATGAAAACTGATATTTTATGTGAGAGCAAAAATAAATGAGTTCCACCGAAATGCAGCCATCGGGATGACTTAGCAACATACTACTATTTGGTAGGTAGCAATATTTGGTGGGGGGAAATAGGAATCCCAGAAGATTATTAGTAGCATGATATCTTTTTATAAAAGTAAAATAATTAATGTAAAAGTACTCCCTTTTTAGAAATATATATGGGCACTGTAGATCTAGAAGGGGGCGCTGGGTGATGAAGACAGAGTCCAAGACCATGGTTGTCTTGGGTGAGAAGAGCCAAGGAATTGGGGAGGCAGTAAAACCCTCTGGTGATATGTGGGTTGTGGGCAAGGTCTTAGCTTTTCTGGGAAACAGACGGGTTTGAGTGATTGTTATGCCATTAAAAAATAACAAATTAGGTAACTAGTCAAAAATAATCCTACTTGGAATGCAGAAAATATTGACTAGAAAAATAATTTCAGTGTTTACATCATACAACTTAAACAACAAACCTTAAAGACAAGGTACAAGTTCACATACTTCATTGGAAATCAAGGCCTCTGTGGGCCCTGCCTTCTAACTAAAGCCCAGTATCTGTTACATCAGCAGAAAGATGCAGTTTTTAAGATATTGTTGGATTTTGGAAGTCAAAATATATCGTTGGTTTTGCATTTCAAAGCTTGATTTTCCTTCAAGATTAGTGCACACACACTTGGGAACTGTGGAAACAGCATTTTTTTTAAAAAATGCCCTAAACCCTGATCATTAGCTCTAAGACCTATCCAAGCTCAGTGATGCTCAGGGCTATTTCCTGCTGTAGCAAGCACAAATGCAGCACATCCAGCCCCACTAAGATTTAGCGTAGGCAGAACAAACTGTGCATATGGTTTGTGCCAGGTGTATCCTGCCAAGTGTGTTTGTGCCCAAGGCAGACCAATGTTCAAACACCTGGGACAAGAGGTAGTTTTAAAGTTGCCATGTTCAAGTTCAATAATCACACATCTCAAACATGACTCCAGCTGCTCTAGTGAATCTTTTAAAATATATGTTCAATTTTTATTAATTTTGAGTGTCTTCTGGGTGTCGAGGTAGCTCAATCAGTTAAGAGCCTGCCTTCAGCTCAGGTCATGATCTCAGGGTCCTGAGATCGAGTCCCACACTGGAGTCCTTGATCAGTGCAGAGCCTGATTCTCCCTCTCCTCCCTGGCTCGTGTCCTCTGTTGTTATCTCTGTCTCTCTCTCAAATAAATAAAAAATATCTTTAAAAAAATAATAATTTTGGAGTATTTTCAAATCTTATTAAAAGTGAGAGCCCAGAGTCAGCACTGATGACAAATGATTCCTCCTTCTACTAGAAAATAGTTACCCTGTGTCTGCAGAGAGGGACCACTCAGAAAAACAACAACGACAATAACAACAACAAAAACCCAAAAAGCAAAGAAACCTAATATTTCATCTTAAAATGTGTTAAAGAATCAGGTGGTAGAAAACCACCTGGGTGGTAGAAAAACACATCTGGGAGCCCAGTTAAATGTCATGTAAAATTCTGTAGCCAAATGAATTTTTAAAATGCATTTAAAAAGGATAAGTACATGTCCACATTAACCAAGCTATGGGAAGAGCCCAGATGTCCAACCACAGATGAATGGATAAAGAAGACGTGGTCTATGTATAAAATGGAGTACTACTCAGCCATCAAAAAAAAGAGAAATCTTGCCATTTGCGATGGCGTGGATGGAACTGGAGCGTATGATGTTAAGCAAAACAAGTCAGTCGGAGAAAAACAAACATCATATGATTTCACTCATATGTGGAATTGAAGAAACAGAACAGATGAACACAGGGGAAGGGAAGGAAAAATTAAATAAGATGAAAACAGAGAGGGAGACAAAGTACAAGAGACTCTTAACTACAGGAAACAAACTGAGGGTTGCTGGAGGGGAGGTAGGGGGGAATGGGGGCAACTGGGTGATGGCCATGAAGGCGGGCTCTTGATGGAATGAACACTGGGTGTTATATGCCACTGATGAATCCCTAAATTCTACCTCTGAAACTAATAACACAGTGTGTGTTAATCAAATTGAATTTAAATAAAAGGCCCCCACAAAAAACCATGAAATTCCACAGTTTTGCTAGTTATCAAGCTGCAAATCAGCCTAGCCGTCAAATATGACTGTGAGTTCTTAAAATCAAATTATAAACAGTTTATTGGTAAAATACAAATAAATAAATAAATAAATAATGGTAAGACACGAATAAATAAATAGATAAATAAATAAATGGGATGTACATATCCTTTCATTGTAAAAACAGTGTTCTGTGATTAATCATTATAAGAAAATAAATCTTCTGGGCCCTCCATATTGTATTTAACATTAAAGCAAAGGAGCAGGGAAAATGATTTCTTGAACGGCATTTTAATTCAGCTCTTTGCTTAACTATGGACTTATCTAAAATGCAATTCTGAAAATGTAAGGACTGTAAGAAAAAAAAAAAGAGAGATAAAGCTCAGCAGCTGATGGCAAGCAAAGGAAAGCACCCAGTCTGTGGGTTAGATCACTAGCCTGACACTGAGGTCACAGATGGCATCAGGAGCAGTTCCCGGAAACCAACGACGCCCTATCTGAAAGTTACAGGCATCATGACAGTCAATGTTAAGCCCTCCACGTTCATCTATGTTTTCAGACTTCACAACAGCTCTAGGACACAGGTACTATTTTTATTGGTCCCACTTCCAGCCAAAGAATATGATATACATAGATTGAGTGGTCTAAGAGGTCACACACTGAAAAAGGGTCAAGGCTGGGGTTTGAACCCCAGTGCTGTATCTTTAAAATCTAAGCTTTTAGGGGTGCCTAGGTAGCTCAGCCATTAAACGACGGACTCCTGATTTCAGCTTTGGTCATGATCTTATGGTCCTGGGATTGAGCCCAACCTCAGGTTCCCTGGTTGGCAGGGAGTCTGCTTCTCCCTCTCCCTCTGACCATCCCCCTGCTCATTCTCACTTCCCCCACCCCAAAGAAATAAACAAAGAAATAAACAAAATCTGAAAAACAAATCTCTTGCCCTCTCCTTCTGCCCTTCCACCACATGTTCTCTCTCTCTTAAAAATAAACAAAAATCTTAAAAAAATAAAATCTAAGCTTTAACCAAAAGACTGTATAGACTTCTTTAAAAAAGAGAGAGAGAGATTTTATTTATTTATTTGGAAGAGAGACAGCACATGTTGGGGAAGAGGCGGAGGGAGCGAGGATTTGAAGCCAACTTCCTGCTGAGCGTGGGGCTCCCTCTCAGGACCCCGAGATCACATCCGGAGCCCACATCAAGAATCAGAGGCTTAACTGACCGAGTCACCCACAGGGCCAATGGGCTACCTAGACTTCTGTAAGGCACTCTACCTCCTACACATTTAGAAAGCGGAGGAAAAAGTCTCCAATATGAAGGGGGGTCCCCACAGAACTGGCCCCTGCTGTGACCACCACGGCTAGTATGTGCCATTTGCAAGCATTTAATTGTCTGTCTGAAACTTTTTCCCTTCCCAATATACCTACTACTTAAATAGCCCTAGTACTTAATACCTAGTACTCAATACCTAGTACTTATACCTAGTACTTAAATAGCCCATGCAAAAAGCATCTTTTTTTTTTTTAAGATTATTTATTTATTTGACAGGCAGAGATCACAAGTAGGCAGAGGCAGGCAGAGAGAGAGAGGAGGAAGCAGGCTCCCTGCTGAGCAGAGAGCCCGATTCAGGACTCGATCTCAGGACCTTGGAATCATGACCTGAGCCGAAGGCAGAGGCTTTAACCCATGGAGCCACCCAGGCGCCCCCCAAAGCATCTTTTTAACAGTAATTTTATACCAATTTTACTGTGCTACTGACATCCTGAGGGAATTTTGTGTTGAAAATACAAGTTAATTCAAGCACCCCTACCTGTCCACAGTGGCTTTGCTCCAGGCCAATTCCTCCAGAACCAAGCAGCAGAACTGAACCCTTCCCAACCACCCACTGCCTCAGGGTTCTTAATAAAAAGCTTTACAGTGGATCACCAAAAAACAAAAACAAAAACAAAATCCCTGAATCAGTATAAATCAGTCTACTCTAAACTTATTGATTAATTTTATATTATGAGACCAATTTTCTGGATAACATTTGCTTACTTATTTATAAATTTGTATTTAATATTTGCTGTATACCAAGCACTGTTCTGGGCACTCAGGAACACAGCAAAGTTCTTGCCTCCCTGCTGCTTAAATTCTTAGTAAGAGGAAACATACTCTAGCAAAACCACATAAGTTCAGATTTTTTAAAGTGCTTTATAAAAATAAATGTAATGATATAAAGAGTAATTGTGTATGAGTGGGGGAAGTGTTACTTTGGTGAGAATGACATGAAATTACCAAATCAAAAGTCTTCCTTTTAAACCATCTTATTCTTTTTATTCTAATAGCATTCAAATTAACAACCTAATTTGGTTTCTATAGGAATATTTATAACATATTCATGGATAAAAGTGTTCACCAACATAGTTAATGGAAAAAGAAAAGAGAGAATTCACAAAAGCAGACTTTTTCTGTTAGGCAAACTCCTACACATCCATCAAAACCCAGGTCATACTTCATGACTGCATGCAGCTTTTCCAACAGTCCTCAGATAGGACTCATTATCTTCCCCTAACTACTGTCTCTGCATTTGGACATAGTTTTCTGTATTCATAACACTAGACTATTGTGACTTTTTTCCATTTCTATCTCCCTGATTTGACTGAAATCAGTAAGAGAAGAGAAATTTGCATCTTTTTAATTTCCTTTGTCCGGCCCAATTTTTGCCACGAAGCACATCAATGAATGAAGTACATTGAACTGTGTTGTTAAAAAGGAATTCCTCTTTTCACATAATTTATACCTCCAGCAAGGCACTAGAAAAATAAACCATGACGGCTCAGTTAAACATAGTCTCTCCTCCCACCCTGGCTCACTACCACACAGGGAAAGTGGATTACAGATATTTAATGATTGGGGACATTGTATCAGATTTGCCTGTCTTCCTTGCTATTTTTCAAATGCGTGAGGCCAAGCTAGACAAAAAAAAGCATGTACTATATTTACTCACATTATCTCAGTATGCCCTCAGAAAATCTCACGATGATTTTCACCATAACTGGTTGGATTCGTTTAGTGGCTTCAAATGATTTTTTTCTATGCCACTAGCAAAATACCTAGGGAGGCCATTAATTACACAAGACATCTGAAGGAAAACTGTGGTCACAGAACAATTTTTCACTTAAGCCTCTCATGAGGTTAAGTGCAGATTTCCAAACCAAAAGAAAAGCTCACTTCCAAGATTGGCTTCGGCTACGTCCCCGACGATTTTTTTTTTAGAGTTGACACTATTTTACCAATGGTTCTAAAAAGGACTTTTCAATACATTGGTACATTCTGGTTCTTTCAACGTCTTGGGGGTGTCATTATTTCCTCATTTTTTAGAAAAGAAATTGAGGTTCAGAGAGACAAGAGAATGAATCAGTGTTTACACCACAGTCAGGACTGGATGCCGGGTCTTCTAAAGGCTTGGTCCAATGTGACTTTTTTTTTTTTTCTTGAAGATTTTATTCATTTATTTGACACAGAGAGATAGGAGAGAAGGAACACAAGCAGGAGAAGTGGGAGAAGGAGAAGCAGGCTTCCTGCTGAGGAGAGACCCTGACTCGGGGCTCGATCCCAGGACTCTGAGATCACGACCTGAGCTGAAGGCAGAGGCTTTAACCCACTGAGCCACGCAGGTGCCCCTAACATGACTTTTTCACCAGACCATGTACCACCATCACAGAAAATGTCCTCACATAATGCGACATGGGTGGTCACTAGTTCTCTGTCACATTAACGTTACAAGCTGTCCATCTAGCCGGCGGGGAGCAGGAGCTCACCTCAGTTGTGTTTATTGACAGGAATGAGAGTGAGCTTAGCACTCATTTCCTCTAGTCCTAGTGGGGACTTCCTCTCAGAGCACCCTTGACAGATGACTATACCCTACCTAAAACAGTACCCCACCCCCTTATTCTGTTTTTATTTTTTATTTTTTTATTTTTTTTGCAGGACTTCTTACTTTGTAGTAGAATGGTTAATTTTATGTATCAACTTGACTGGTCCACAGGGGGCCTGGACTTTGGGTTGAACTCATTCTGGGTGTGTCGGTGGGTGCCGTTTCAGGATGACATTAACATTTGAATCTACAGACTAAGTACTTTCCTCAGCCAATTGACTGAAAACCTGAGCAGAGCAAAAGACTGAGGAAAAGGGACCTGCACCCGCCTAGCTGCCTTGAGCTGGAACAGTGGCCCCATCTGAACCATTGCCTGTTCTCGGACCTCGAGGGCGCCAGTTTTCGGGCTAAAACTTACATCATCAGCTCTCCTGCGTCTCCAGCTTGCTGACTGCAGATCTGGGGACTTCTTAGCCTCCAAAATCATGTAAGCCTATTTCTTATAATAAATCTCTTTATATCTATATCTACACATATATAGACAGAGAGAGAGAGAGAGAGAGAGGTAAAGATATGGATAGATATTGATATAGATATATAGTTATCATAGTTATATAGTTATATATACATGTAGTTATTTATTTATTGACTGCAGCAAATAGTTGTCATTGCTTCCTTTTTTTACAGTAATAAAAAGACCTGCCATGTAGTGACTACTTTTACCAGAAGCTTTGGCTGTATCTTTTCCATTCAAGCCCCATATTAATCCTACAAGATAGGTGTTTTTCTCACTCCACTGAAAAAGAGAGGTTAGAGACTTAGAAAGGTTAAGCAACTTGCCCATCATCGCACACTGAGCAGGTGGAAAAGCTGAAGTTCAAATCCAAGACTGATGTCAAAGCCTGAACCACTTCACTATTGTCCTAAGCAGCTCCCTTCACAGAAGTATTTGCAAGGAAGGAAGGGAGTACTAAGGAAGGGACGAAGGAAGAAAGGAAGGTGGAAGGGAGGGAGGGAGGAAGAAAAAAGGGGGAAGGAGGGAAGAGAGGGAGCCATTAAAAAGAGCATGAGGTTGCCTGGGTGGCTCAATCAGTTGGGCATCTGCCTTCAGTTCAGGTCATGATCCTAGGGTCCTGGAATCGAGCCCCATGTTGGGTTCCCTGCTCAGCGGTGAACCTGCTTCTCCCTCTCCCTCTGCCTGTTGTTTCCCCTGCTTGTCCTCCCTCTGTCAAATAAAATCTTAAAAAAAATAAATAAAATAAAAAGAGCATGAAATCAAAATCATACCCTCTTGCCTTCTAACCAAAAGAACATCTCAGCAGTCACTCAGAGCCCTGCATAGGGCTCCCTCAGAGCCCAACAGTAACTGACAGTCCCATAAACATTCATTGCATTTCTTCTCTGCTCAAAGGCTATAAGGGACCAAGAGAAGACAATAAACTGTCTTCAAACGTTTAAAGGACTGTCATACAAAGGATGGGTTAGCAGTGTTCTGTATGTCCACAACAGATTTTAACTCAATTCAAGAAAGAATGAATAGTCAAGATTTCCCTAGATCACAGGGAAACAGTGAGATCTCTGTCAATGAGCAGATGGAGGTTAACCATCAAGGGCATGACTAAGGCTTTTCAACCGCCCTCTCAACTGGCGGAACTCCATGGCTCTCCAAGCACCTGGCAATTCTACATTTTAAGATTACTTGACCTCCTATGCATGTTGCTCTTCAAAGCTTTCTGTAATATAAGTCTACTCGATCTGCCCCTATTGATTTCACACTTCATGCCAATAAAATTGCCCTCCTTTCCCCCACAAATGGTCCCATCTCTCAGACTTCTGACTCAATTTTTACCTCCCCTTCTGTCTCCACCATTTCTATCCTTTCTGAACTTTACTTACCCCTGCGCAAAATACCTAAAATAGATTTTACTTCTTTGGAAAATATATGGTCCTTTTAAAATACTTTCATATAGAGTTTGCTTTAACATTTATTTGTACAATTATCTGGTTATTTCCTGATTTTTCTAAGATAATACAGACTCACGATGTTTCACCTGAACATCTTTATTTAAGAACAAAACTTGCTCAATTTCACAAGTCAGCGTACTGCATTCATATTTATTTTCACATCTGCATATAGTACTACATGACTTGGGCGTGCGTTCATGTTGGTTGTTAGGTGATTTTCAAAAAATGCAACCACTCAATCATCTCTGTAATTCCAATTCACCCATAACAAACAGATTCTGACATTTTGCGATTTCTAAGGCTGAGATCCCTACTCAATCTGACAGCAACAGTCAGGCCTGTAGGTGTAGACACAAGAGGTTTAATACAAAATTCTTAGATAAGAAGGAAGATATCAATCAGACAAGCCCAAGCATTCCTACAGGGGACAGAACCTACCAAAGTCTATAACAGGACTCATAGCTCTAAGATATCTGATTAAAAAAAGAAAAACCCATATATTACAAGTTCTTTCACTTGGGGTGCCTGGGTGGCTCAGTGGGTTAAAACCTCTGCCTTCGGCTCGGGTCGTGATCCCAGGGTCCTGGGATCGAGGCCTGCAATGGGCTCTCTGCTCAGCGGGGAGCCTGCTTCCTCCTCTCTCTCTGCCTGCCTCTCTGCCTACTTGTGATCTCTGTCAAGTAAAGAAATCAAATCTTTCAAAAAAAAATGAGGGACTTGAGGGGCACTTGGGTGGCTCACTCAGTTAAGCGTCTGCCTTCGGCTTAGGTCATGCTTGGGATGGAGCCCCCACATTGGACTCCCTGCTCAGTAGGGAATCTGCTTCTCCCTCCCCCTCTGCCCCCCCACCCCCTGCTGTGCATTTGCGCTCTCTCTTGCTCATTGCTCTCATTCACCGCTATCTCAAATAAATAAATAAAATCTTTTAAAAAATAAGGACATTTGAAAACTTATTTAAGGAAGAACTATGTTCTCTTCCTACCAGAGAAGTCACAGGCAAGAATGATAAAATTTGCTGGAAGCCCACAGACAAGGTGTGAAAATCCTTCTAAAATGTCTTAGCAAGCGTGGGGGACAGGCAGACTAAAAGAGCTAGAAGTCTATTGCTAGGACAATCTCATCCCCTCACCCTCAGGAAATCTTGTCATTTTATATACACAGGTATAACCTACTTTACAGGTGTTCAATGATTATTTTCTGAATCACTGGTCCTGCCTCTGAATTCCTGAAAACATCAACTGTAATGCTTCACATCAAGGGAAAAAAACCCAGAAGTCAGCTTTCTGCTTTTTTTTATGATAAAAACATTCTTTCCATTTACACAGTCTTCCTGAATCTTCTCCACAGGATTGTGACCCTCTCTCCTTGAGTCTAAAACAAGCTGCACCCAAATATTCAACAAAGAGCTGTTGATAATGTGAGACACTCTGTTGCATTCTTATGTTATTTTCTCTTCAAAATGAAGACATTAAGGAACCAGGAAATGGAAAATGGACTGACAGTCCTTGGGTGCCTGAGATGTCCCAGGACTGTCACCCCTGTGCCAGAGGCTCATCCTCACATCCCTGACTTTAGTTATTCTGCTTTTGCCGATGAAGAAACTAGGGCTCTGAGAGGTCAGTAGACCTCCCTTATCCATGGTCCTCCCTTATCCTGAGGTCATCACGGTCTAGAAGCAGATGATTCTCCCTCTGAGGTATCATCAGAAGGTCAACGAGAGCCTAACCCTTCATCACGGTGCCTAGGTCATTCCCCTCACTTGGTCTCATCACACCAGCATTTTATCTCTCACACCATCACAAGGAGAAGGCGGACTGTAAGGTAATTTTGAGAGAGAGAGAGAGAGACCACACTGACGGAACTTTTATCACAGGATATTGTTACAATGGTTCTATTTTATTAGTAGTTCTTGTTGTTAATCTCTCACTGTGCCTAATTTACAAATTAAGCCTTATCATAGGTCTGCACAAATAGGGAAAAGGATTGTATCTAGAGCGTTCAGTACCTTACGTGGTTTCAAACACCCACTGGGGGTCTTGGAACGCATTCCCCGCAGATAAGGGGGGGGCTGCTGTATGCCTAAGGGTGGATGGCTAGGTAGCAAGTGAGGGAAGATTTCACTCCAAGAGCTGTTTGACCGCTAAGCCTGGATGTTGTATTCTAAGCCACAGTGATCTCACAAAGTAATGAGGAAAAGAAGGGGGAAAAGAGAAATTCAATATAGGAAGGAAAAAGTATTCTGATAAAAATGTTTTTATTTATTCTCTTAAACCTCAGGCTGGAAAGCAATTCATATCATCTTCTGAAGTCTCCTTTGAGCATGTTTACACAGACTCAGGGACCTATGATGTGTCTCAGACCTTATACCTGATAGACCATTCTTTGCTTGCTCCGTGCTTCTGTGAAATGTTATGGAATGCTTGGAGGGAAAAAGTGAGGGGCAGAGGGCCGTAATTATATCCCAGCTTCTCTGTTACACAATTGTAACATGAGGATTTCTCAACCTTTTTTTTTTAATTAATAAATTTGTTTCTTCCTAAGACACATCAGCAGTTTATTAAGCAAGCTGAACTTGCTGAACCTCTCAACCTTTTCCTTACTAAATTAATAAATAAAATTACTTAACATCGCTTTTTAAAAACAGTAGGGTTTTTTTCATGGAGGAGGGGCAAGAGAAGGAGAGAGAATCTCAAGCAGGCTCCACACTCAGTGCAGAGCCTGACAGGGGACTTGATCCAACAACCCTGAGATCATGACCTGAGCTGAAATCAAGAGTCAGACACTTCACTGACTGAGCCACCCAGGCACCCCTAAAAACAGGGTTTTGTTGAATACACCAAAAAGCTGAGGAACACACAAGAGCACACAGCTGGATCTCTGTCATTAAGAAATAGTTTCAACCAGTCCTTCTATTCCTCCTTGTTCTGTTTTTGTCTTTTGAAGTCTTATCTTTGAATCTGGTGTTCTACATTTTCCCCAACAAGGATTCAGGGCGTGACTATCTACTTACACTCTTCAGAACTCTGCTCTATTTGATCCCTTCTCAAATCTACATATTCTCTTTTTCTAGTCTGTCGTAGTCTGTCAATCCCTTCTCTCACTTTGAATATTTCTATGACTTTAATAATATTGTTTATTTAATTGTCTTTATGTCACCATTCCACAATTGAAATCTATGGGATTCTAAGACCACCCTTTTTGTGTCTTCTGATTCTTACTCATGGCACATGGTTTACTTCTGTGTTTCAAAAGTTTGGATTCCAACCTCTTTCTTGGCATTGCTTTATCCATGGTCATCTTTAGAATGTGAGTTATATGTCGCGCCTCAAATGGGTGGATTTTGTGTTTGCATCTTCCAGGCACCCTACTTTTACCAACTCTTAGCAATTTTTATAGTAATCTGTTGAATGGGAGGATCCCAGAGCATTTGAAGAGTGTGAATTTGAATTCTTGATTTGAACATAGTATAGGCCCATGGTTATGAATTCTCAAGACGTTATCTATCCCTCACTCAGGGCACAGGCACAGACAGAAGGGCTTCCACAAATTCTCCCTGTGCATATTTTAGTCCATCCTGGTGCTGTTGGTGGTACACTGTATCAGCTGTCTAGATAATAGTAATTATAACAATGAAGAGAAAAAGGAAAAGGAAGAAGGGAATACGGAAGCAGAAGAAGAAGGCAAAGGAGGAGGAGGATCATCTTCCGAGCATGTCTAAGGGCCAGGCACCCACCCACTTTATTGCGTGAATTCCAGCCCACAACCTAACTCCAACGTCCAGTTTATGAATGAACCCAGTCCCTCCCCTCTCACCTCTAAGAGTCAAGATCTAACCAGCATTAATCTCTAAGCCCTACCCATTCTCCTTTGTTGTCACTGATCTTCTGACTCCTGCCTTACCAAAATTCAGATCCCCAGCAGTCCCATTCTTGTCGAATTGAACTTCTAGCCCTGTGCTTGGTAGATCTAAGACCCAGAATAACTGGTGGAAAAGGTAGTAAAATTTCGAATTTATCTCTTAACTCTGAGCCAAGAAACCATAAAATTAACAGAAAATAAGCAATCCTATTAAATAAATAAAAATACATCTTCAGAATAATCATGTTTCCTGGCTGTGCTCAGCCACGGTGATGATGCATAATGCAGACCTGACTCTTCTCCAAGAACATCAAGTCCAGACTATGTTAGTGGAGTGAGGGTAGAATCCTGCCTACTGTGAGTATCAGTGATTCCCAGTGCCCAACGGAGTGCTCAGCACCAAGGGGGTAACCGCCAAACCTCCTCTATGCATTTACTGTTAAATCAAAAACATGAAAGATTGATCTACGGTTATATTGCGTATCGTATCTACATTGCGATATCAGTAGCCAATATGTATGTAGCACTTACTAAGTTCCAGGTCCTTGATACATGTTAACTGATTTAATCCTCACAACAAAATTTTGGGAGTGGCCATGTCTCAGATTTGAAAAGAAGTCAAATGGGCTGGATAGTATGAGAAGCTACATCCACTGAAGGTTTATGTGGGAGAGCACATCTATGCAATCCTTATCAGAAATATCAACACACACCAGCTGTTCTCAGAAAAGCAATTAAATTACTTGGTTCATCAAACGATTCTGTTCCAGAACATTCAAAAGCAAGGAACAGCAACCTTTTTCTGGGCAGGATAGGAAATGTTTTAGTCTTTGCAGGTTTAGTCTTTGCATACCTGCTGCACTGCTCAGCACGGGTTTTGTGGGAAAGCAGCTACACACAATGTGTAAACGATCGAACCCAGCGGGTTCCAATAAAAGTTTATATAAGAAAACAGGACTGAATGTGAGCCATAGTTTGCCACTCCTCAAAAAAATAACTTGCGCTCATTTCATTTTTTTTCCTATGGAAAAATGACCCTCCCCTAATCTTCTCCTTGTAGAAAACTTAAAAAAAATTCATTATGAAAAGTAAAGCTGGGGGCGCCTGGGTGGCTCAGTGGGTTAAGCCTCTGCCTTCAGCTCAGGTCATGATCTCAGGGTCCTGGGATTGAGCCCTGCATCAGGCTCTCTGCTCAGCAGGGAACCTGCTTCCCCTTTCTCTCTGCCTGCCTCTCTGCCTACTTGTGATCTCTGTCTGTCAAATAAATAAATAAATAAAATCTTAAAAAAAAAAAAAGCAAAGCGAGTCAGAGGTCTTAATTGAAAAACCATAAAAAGGGGGGAAAAAACCTTTCTATGATGTTTCCTATCTGTTTCATAATCTTTTTCAATCAGGTTCTGCATTCTTGTGCACAACACTGCGAATAACTGAAGAAAGATGTTTGGACAACAAAGGAGAAATAGCCGTTGAGGCAGACACGCCAGTACTGTGCTCAAAGGCAAATACCACTTGTGCTTGTGAGTTTGTCTTGGATTATTGAAGAAACATGTACGGTCAATTGAAAGCAAGTAACTCTTTCGATCTTAGCTCTTTCCATGTAAACGAGAACTCTAAACTATGTGAAATATGTCAGATTGTGTCTCAGCCACGATCAGTGTGGACTCTTGGACCAACAACTGTAGACCGTAAACACAGGAAGGAGTGGCAGAGTTCAGTGTGAAACACGGGACTGACACGCTTGGAGGAGGAGATGTGGCAAGTGGTACATTATGACTCGGGTGGGGGAAGGCCTTCTTGTTGCCTGCGGGGCCCTGGGAACATTCTTCTCCAATCATCCGGGAGCTCTAACTCTTGCCTGGACTGTCAGCACTGTTGACAACTTACTTTTTAAGGCAATCCTCCCCCACAGCCAGTGCCCTTAGCATCCTCACCAGCTCCGCACCAACCTCACAGGAGCCCCTGCCCAAACCAGGAAGCCACTTCCCCTTCCACAAAACCCCTGACTGTCTTTGCGCTAGCCCACGTCCTGATCACTGGAAAAAACGCCCTGAAATAGCCGCTGCCTGACAGTGGCTCAAGGAAGCCCCCCCCCCACATAATCATGTTTATTTTATTTTAAAGATGTTATTTATTTGACAGAGAGAGAGAGCATAAGCAGGGGGAGCGGCAGAAAGAGGAGAAGCAGGCTTGTTGTTGAGCTCCTTGTTGAGCAGAAAGCCCAATGCAGGGCTTCATCCCAGGACCCTGGGATCATGACCTGAGCTGAAGGCAGACGCTTAATGACTGAGCCACCCATGTGCCCCTATAATCGTGTTTAGTGAGTAAAGCAAATGCACTGCTGGAGGAATAAATGGTCCTGCATGTGTTCGTTCACAGCTATCGAAGAATGTGTCTAAGTGATTCTTACTTTTTCATTGTCCATTTTCCTATGTTGAATTCACTTCACTGATCTTTCATTTTAAAGTGCAGGAGGAAGGTGAATCAGGGAAACAAATAAAGAATTAGGATATTTAGGAATATCAAGCTATAGCTAAATTCTGGGGCCAACTTGAATCCGTGGATAGAAGACAGATTTCACCTTGAGTTCCATTCTTTAAGCATTGCATGGTGAAGAACGCTAAGCCAAAACTTGCTGTGAACTGACATGTAAAATGCTCCAGAAAAATATTTACAAATCTGGTTTTTGTTTTTGTTTTTTCAAAAAGAAACAGTAAAGATAAATCAGAAACTAATGAGTTTGGTTATTTAGAAGGAGTGAGTAAAGCAAGGTAGATGAAACAAGGACAGTGACACTCCTTTTGAGTGTTACCCTTTTGCATAATTTGTTTGCTCTTGGAACCACATTCATGTTTACACATTCATAAGTTAACCCAGCTGTATTAAAAATGAATGACAAAACCACAATGTAGAGGGCAGAAAAGAACTAACCCAAGATCCCTTTGAACACAGATGTTTCATTCTATATTCATGTTAAAGGCAAACAATTGGAACTCTAATAGATTTTTTTCTTTTTACCATGTGTATAGATTAGAAATTCTAAAACTGCTTTTATGATTGAACATGGAAGCAGATATATTTAAGATATTGGGGGCCATGTTTCCCAACTGTCTTGCAAAAAGGTGATAAATATGGAAAGGAGAGGCTAGAATGAACCCTGCGAGATGGGTCTAAGGTAGATATAAGAAAAAATGATGAGATAGATGATAGGCAAATAGAGGTGTACGGGGGGGATACATGTGTACCCTCAGCTAGAAGTAACAAAAATCTAGAGGCAGTGAGCACATCCAGTGGCCACATCTTGGTGTCTAAATACCATATTCCATGAGAAGAACCCAGGACTTTTTGAAGCACTGATGGATTTCAGAGCAGGGCAGAAAGAATCCAAGACTCTGCAATGTGAGATTTATGACAGAAAGTAGGAGAAGGTTAAAGAATGATAGGCATAGGGGACAGCTGGAAATAGCTCCCACTGAACAAATCTGGAAGTATTTGAGCATTGAAATAAATAATGACAGTACTGGATCCATCCCATAAAACAAGAATCCATGAGTCCATATTAATACAAACAGACAAACAAATGTGGGGGAAGAGAAATATTTCCCTTACAGTAGATAGCCAGCTAATACATGCAGAGTAAACAATGGAGTCAGGAAAATTACCATTTTCTAAACAGTATAGTAGTAACTGATTGAGACAAGAGTCATCAATGAATATTAAAACAAATGGGTAAAATTTTAACAGGAAACACAGTATTTTCATAGTCTCAAAATATCTTCTCACAGTTTATTTATTGCAAGGGGAAATAGACTTCATATTAACCAGGAGTTCAGGAAGTTCAGCTTTAATGGTCATAGAGGACCAAGAAACAAGACATGGAATGATTTCAGTGTGGGAGGTTGGAACTGATACTTCTCAGGTAAAGGCAGCACCCTCAAAAGGTTATATGTTCAGTGAAATGATGGAAGAGAAAAATATCTGCTTTCCAGCAAGGGAGATAACAAAGACTTTGCATTGGCCTAAGGTCTGTGTGGAAGAAAACCATCTCTCCTATGAATTTGTAATTATAGACAAACTCTTAGTGTCCCAAGACAATAAATAAATACAAGTCATTACCACAAAAGAGCACCTCTCTGTAGAGGCACACTCCTAAACCAAGTTGTGAAGAATTCCCACCACAACTGAGTTCACAAACTAATGTGACACATCAAACAAGAAAACAAGCACCATGAATGAAAACCAGTATGAAAAAAGAAAAAAAGAATTTAGTCCCAAATACTTTAGATAATATAATTATTGGGCTCAGAATATAAAATAAATACAATGGACATATTGTAATAATTAAAAAAACACTACAATGGAACAAAATACCATAAAAATTACTAGCAACTTTATTAAAGAACTAAATGTAATTTCTAGAAATAAGATTTACTCACTGAAAAGGACTAAAAAGCCTCATTGAAAAGGCTAAAAAGCCTATTTGATGAAGAAAAAGAGATAATTAGTGTACTAATAGAAAGGTAAAGGAAATTATTCAAAATGTCATTGATAAAATCAGAGAGGTAAAAATATGAAAATGAAGAGACATTGATCACTGGAGAAGACTCTTTATGAGAAATCTAATTTAAAAACAGAGAAAGAGAAGAGAGAAAAAGGAATAGATAACGGAAGAAAAAATATTTGAAGAGCTAAACATTAAGATTTTTCCAGAACGGGTGAAAGATAGAACTCTTAATTCTAGGAACACAAAGAAATCTGTAACTAGGTTGTTATAGTGAAACAATAGAATGCCAAAGAAAAAGGAAAGAAAGTCTGAAAGGCATCTGGAGAGAAAAGAGAAATTATCTAAAAATGAACATTTATACTGACAACAGGCTTATCAAAAATGGGAGCCAGAAGATAGTGACACATCTTCCAAATGGCTGGAGATAAGAACTCTCAACTGGGTACCTGGCTAATCTTTCAATATCAAGGGGGAGGGGAAGATATTTTTAGTATGAATAAAATTGAATTTATTAACACAGATCCTCCCTAAAAGAAATTAAACATGTAGAGAAGGTCTGACATACAAGACAGAATCCTGAGTAAATAAATCCATAAACATGGGAAAATCTAGACAAACCCAGGCTGTTAAAATAATAATTATTATAAACATAGCTTCATGTGGCAAAAAATAAGCTAAACAATGTATTTGCCACGAATTATGTGAAATACAGGAGTTGGATAACTGAAGTTAAAGTATTACAAAATTTTATGTTGGTTAGGAAATGGTAAACATATGGATTAGTTTTAGACTTTGATTTTATATGCATGTTAAAATGGTAATTATAACCACATAAAAAATACATAAGGAACATTTTAGTTCAGCAGGGAGAGAAATGCATTTAAAAAAATTGACCAACACTAAATAAATAAGGCATACAGGAGGGAAAACATAGGGGGAAATGTACAGTAATAGCACAAAATAAGTTCCAAATCCAAACTTTTCAGTAACTTCAAGATCTAAGTAGAATAAAGTTACCAATCAAAAATCAGAG
This sequence comes from Taxidea taxus jeffersonii, assembly GCA_003697995.1. NCBI lineage: Eukaryota > Metazoa > Chordata > Mammalia > Carnivora > Mustelidae > Taxidea > Taxidea taxus. Next base: position 5,020 of record RCUC01124895.1, on the reverse strand, counting down.
ATTGTAAGAGATAATATTAAAAACCTAACTGAATGTTCTTCACAAGATTACTCACCTTAAACCTTAGGACACAAATAGGGAAAAAGCTAAAGGATAGAGAATCAGTGTGTTATGTCACTACTAAAGAAAATTAAGCCAGTATTGCTATATTTATACTAAACAAAACTGTCTTTGAGTCAAATATTGAATTACTAAAAATAAAGAGAACCATTGCCAAAGAAAAAGTCACTGGGAAAATACAACTTTTATTTTTACCTGTACCTAGCCCATTATTTAAAGGAAAATTACTAGGGTTACAAAGAGAAATGGACAAAACAGACATTAGAGAAAGAGATTCAAATTTTTCTCATTGCCCACAATTTAAACAATAAAATAAGTCTTCACAAATTTTTAAAAACTATTCAAACCACAATGCAATTTTCACAACACCAAAACACATCACTATCTTTTTAAAAGTCTCCATAAGTTTAGAAATTAAATAATACAATCCTGGAGCACATGGGTGGCTCAGCCACTTGAGCATCCAACTCTTAATTTCAGTTCAGATCATGATCTCAGTGTTGTGTGATTGACCCCATGTCAGGCTCTGCACTCAGTGTGGTCTCTGCTTGAGATTCTCTCTCCCTCCCTTTCTACCTGTCTCCCTGCTTGTGCACTTTCTAGATAAATAAATAAACAAGTAAATAATAAAAACATTTAAAAAAGGAATTAAATAATACATTTCTAAGTAACTTGTGGATCAAAATAGAAAGTCTGCTAGAAATTAGAAAATAGTATGTCCTAAATAATAATGATAATAATAATAATAAATCTCAAAATCTCATGATATAGCTACAGCATTTGGCTATTTTAGTCTTAAAAATGGATATAACAAAAAAGGAGAATTACTGAAAACTAATGAGATAAAAAGCCAATTCAGGAAGTTTATAATATAATGTAATAATAAAATGACACTACAGACAAAGGGCTGATATCCAAGATCTATAAAAAACGCCTCATACTCAACACACACAAAACAGATAATCATGTCAAAAAATGGGCAGAAGACATGAACAGACACTTTTCCAAAGAAGACATACAAATGGCTAACAGACACATGAAAAAATGTTCATCATTAGCCATCAGGGAGAGATTTAAATCAAAACCACATTGAGATACCACCTTACGCCAGTTAGAACGGCCAAAATTAACTAGACAGTAAACAATCTGTGTTGGAGAAGAGGTGGAGAAAGTGGAACCCTCTTACAGTATTGGTGGGAATGCAAGTTGGTGCAGCCAATTTGGAAAACAGTGTGGAGATTCCTTAAGAAATTAAAAGTAGAGCTACCCTATGACCTTGCAATTGCACTACTAGGTATTTACCCCAAAGATACAGATGTAGTGAAAAGAAGGGCCACTGTACCTCAATGTTCATAGCAGCAATGGCCACAGTTGCCAAACTGTGGAAAGAACCAAGATGTCCTTCAACAGATGAATGGATAAAGAAGATATGGTCCATATACACAATGGAGTATTATGCCTCCATCAGAAAGGATAAATACCCAACTTTTATATCACCATGGATGGGACTGGAGGAGATTATGCTGAGTGAAATAAGTCAAGCAGAGAGAGTCAACTATCATATGGTTTCACTTACTTGTGGAGCATAAGGAATAACACAGAGGACTTTGGGAGATGGAGAGGAGAGGTGAGTTGGGGGAAACTGGAGGGGGAGACAAACCATGAGAGACTGTGGACTCTGAGAAACAAATGGAGAGTTTTAGAGGGGTGGAGGATGGGTGTTGGGTGAGCCTAGTGGTGGGTATTATGGAGGGCACGTATTGCATGGAGCACTGGGTGGGGTGCATAAACAATGAATTTTGGAACCCTGAAAAAAAAGTTTAATTTAAAAAATAAAATATATTATATATAAATAAATTAAGGTAAGAATAATAGATACAAAAACATATAAAATAAAGATACCTTAGATAGGATCAACAAGGTTGAAAATATGCACATACTACAACTGCATAATGCAATTTCTAGGTATATACTCTAGAGAAGCTCTACTGCATGTGCAGGAGACATTAACAAAAATATTTATAGCAAATTTGTAATAGCAAAATATCAGGAACAGTAAGTGTAGAAGGGTTAAATACACTGGAGCACATTTATCCAGTGGGATTCTAGTCTACACAACAAAGAAGATGAATAAATTGCCTCTACGTAAGTCAACATGAATAACTAAAAAAAACCCCAATATTGTGTTTAAAAAAAAGGCAAGTTGCAAAAAGATACCTATAGTATAATAAAACATACATAAAATTTAAAATATAAATGCACAATTAAAATGTGGTTTCAGGATTCACATATATGTAATAAAATGATAAAGATACATGTAGGAGTGATAAACACTGAATTTGGAATAATGGTAGCCCCTTAAGAAGAGGGAAAGGGAATATATAAGGGTACATAAAGAGCCAACTATATTTTAATACGTTTATTTTCTTAACTGGACAAAGTCATTTGTTACATTTTTTTAAAGATTTTATTTATTTATTTGAGAGAGAGTGTGAAAGAGAGAGAGCATGAGAGAGGGAAGGGTCAGAGGGAGAAACAGACTCCCTGCCAAGCAGAGAGCCCGATGTGGGACTCGATCCTGGCACTCCAGGATCATGACCTGAGCCGAAGGCCATTGCCTAACCAACTGAGCCACCCAGGCATCCCTTATTACATTATTTTTATACTTTTTGTATATCTGATATATATTTAACAATAAATTATAACAATGTAGTTAAATATAAAATTATAAATTATTCAACAAATATTTCATAATGTTTCATAACCTAAGAAAGTCACAAAGCCAAGACATCCATAAAAGTTAAGACTAGTGTAACTGTCATGAATTTTTAAAAATTATAATAAAAGTTCTCAAAAAGCATGAATAAAGTTGCAAGGCAAATAATACATCAAGAGAAGATATATGTAATAATATGACAATATAAGAGAAACAGTTTTAACATCCTAACTGTGTAGAAAACTTCTATGTAGTCATAGAAAAAAACAAAAAACACAAACCAAAAGTGGACCCAAAATAGGTAAAAATACCAATGACCACTGAAGATATGAAAAACAAAAAGGCTCAACCTTACTAGTAATTAAAGAAATATAAATTAAAGCAATGAAATATTATTGGGAAATTTTTAAGCATTGAGAATTTCAGATGTTGGAAAGAATTTATATTTTAAAAATAAACTACTGAAAAGGTATCAATTTGATAGACCTGATCAAAAATTTAAAATCTGCACTTCTCTTAACCCCAAAATTCCACTTTTACTTTTTTATTTTTTTAAGATATTATTTATTTATTTTAGAAAGAGAGAGAGGAAAAAAAAAGAAAGAGAGAGAACAAGCATGAGCAGAAAGAGGAACAGAGGGAAAGGAAGAGCGAATCCCAAGCAGACTCCATACTGAGCACAGAGCCCAATGCAGGCCTTGAACTCACAAACCCTGAGATCACAACCTGAACCAAAACCAAGAATCAGACCCTCAACTGACTTAGGCATCCAGGCGCCTCTCCACTTTCAGAAGTGTAGGGAAAACTATACAGTATCTAAATGCTCATGAGTATGGACAATAGTTAATATATTATCTGGACCTTAAAAGGAATGAGATAGACCAATAATGACAGCTCACATTATTTACCGGTAGGCAATACTCCAAGTATTTGACATGTGTCGATACAGTTAATTCCTAAGAAGTCTATGAAATAAATTCTAAAGACGAAAGAACAGAGACATAGAAATTAGGATAACCAGTATAAATGGCCTAAGTACAAGGCAAAGGCAGGCTTTGAATTCAGCCAGGTGAAAGGCACACCGATGCAATCAGACACGAGGCTGTCCTGCCTCCTGTTTGCTGTGACATGGAAAGTTCTCAAAGCAAGAAAAGTAATGCAGGGAACAAGTACATGATGGCAGGCTATGCACACATGCCTGTACATTCCCAGAAAAGTGACCTAAAAGTCACATGCCAGAGCATGAAAAACCCTGGAGCAGGTTGTTGAGTAAAAGTTGAGTAAAAGTAAAATTTGCATTTTACCTTTTTAATGGCCCATTTAGTTATCTTTGCATTCAGTGAGTATTTACTTTGACACCTGTTATGTATCAGATATTACTAGCTACTAAGGAGTCAGTAATGAGCAGAAACAGACAACAGTCCTTGTTCTCTTGGATCATACAGTCAAGGGGAAAAGGCAAATATTCCAATTATAAGGAAATGTAAAATTATAACTCTGGCAAATGCTGTGAAGGAAAATCAGTTGTTGTATGAGGGCCTGTAAAGGAGGAGAGTAGTTAGGGAAGGTTTCCAAGAAAGTGATGATTAAAATAAGCTTTGTAGGAAAAAGAGGAGGCATTTATGCAAAGTGGGTGATGGGAGAGAGTGTCTCATGCAGACAATGCAGCAGAGAAAAGACCAGATCTTTAAAGGCCCTGAAAGAGCCAGCAGGGCTAGAAAGCAGGGAGCTGTCTGATGAAGGAGGAGAGGCAGGGGCAGGTAAGTTCCAAGGGTTGGCAGGGCTTGGAGGTCCAAGAGCAATGGGAAGCTATTGGATGGGTTGGTTCTAAGGTATGTGTGGGAAGAGCGTAAGGTCAGATTTATTTTGAAAAGATTCCTCCAACTTCTCAGTAGAAAACAAGTTGAGATTTTGCTAAATAATCCTGTAAATCAGGAAAAGAAAGGGCAGCTTCTCTGAGTATTGGCAATAGATGAGGAAAGAAATGAACAGATTCTGTCTAGTATCTCAACAGAAAATAAATCCATGAGAACTTGATGAGGTACTAAAGATGGAGGGGAAAAGAGAGAAAAGTACCCATAGTTAGTAGGTATGAGGAGTGGAGGAGTGACGGGAGGCTGAGGGAGATTTCCATATCAGATCTGCACTCTTCTGATAGGGCAATGGCCAGGTACGTGCGTATTGCTTGTGTTATTAAAACAACTCAACCCCCAAAATGAGCAAATCCAAAAAAAAAAAAAAAAA